>JARQZK010005073.1:357500-405000 GCA_030704885.1 Cynegetis impunctata
TGAAAAATAGCTAGTGTTTCACTTTGAAAGTCTGGTAGTAGGTATACAGTACAAGGTCATAAGGAAGCGAGCTCCATGAAATTATGAAAAAATTAAAACCAAAGAAAATAGTAACAATTCCGCTTTAATGATTCATGAAAAGTTTGTTCTAAATGTTTTTCGTCGTTACTTGAGATATTCTATGAAAAACACATTTGAATGGTCTTATGGCAATCGAACTTCCCATAGTCGGCGATTTCTAGTAAGTGGTAAGAAACACCCTGTATATATTCAATTTTCGTAAATTCCCTGCCAATATCATATATTCTCTGTCCCAATTACGACATTATACCCTCATCAACCCACAGTTCGTTTATCATGAACCGAATCTCACAATCGATTAAAATTTTGTTTTCAGTTAAAACGGTCACACTGTGTCGGATGATATCCAGAGCTGTTTTGAGCACCGAATTATTCGATTTTACGGTACCTAGAGCCCAAATATGATTATTCGTTAATTAAAATTGGCCATTGCGTTGATTACGTTCTCGTTCAATTACAAGATTCCTGAAATAATAAGTAATAACGAAACAATAATTTCAATTTAGATAGGTAACCGCAGGTTGTACTGGATATTATAACGAAGTGCCGAATAATTGAAGAATTCCGTGTACCTAATTATTAGAGTTGAGGGGAATTATTGCAATCTTCCTAGAAATATGTGTTGATTGTTTTGCTTCACTCATTTTGAGCCTATTCAAAAATTAAGCTATATTCTGAGATCAAAGAATCAGTTCAAGATCTAGTGGAAATGTGGTGCAGAATTTGGTGATAGTTTGGTATGAAGGACTGGTGTATAATAAGAGGAATGTGAGAAAGGAGATTACTCAAAAATTTATGAGAATTCAAATATAATATGGTAGAAGTTTTGGTACGAAGTGTAGGAAGTTTTGGTATAAAATAGGACTGGCATATACAGAGAGATGAATTTGATGGAAGTTTTGGTACGACATCTAGGAAGTTTTGGTATAAAATAGGGGTCTTGTGCATACGGAAGAAAAATTCTAGTAAAAGTTTAGTGCTAATTCTAGCACTTTTTTCGCAGAACCTCTCATTCGATAGGCTCTGGAAAAATAATTATGAGAATTCAAAAATAATGTGGTTGAGATTTTGATATTAAGTAGAATTTAGGTGTATATCGACATCGACCTTTCGATGGTGCATAAATTATAAGATGTTCGAAATAATTTTATGAAAGTTTTCGTATTTAATGCAGATTTGGTTTATATTGGAACGAAATATTTGGTACGAGGCTAATGCAAATATGCGACTTCCTAATAAGATTTCCATGAATTTGAAAATAATTTTGTTGGATTTTTGTTACTAAATTATATTTACTCCAGGAGAATTTGGTGAAACTTTTCGACGGTTGGTGTGCACCAAGATCGGAGTGTTGGTAGTAGTCTGGTGTAAATATGGGAGTTTTAGAAAAAATTATTTGCGTTCGGAAATTCTTGAATTGCGTATTTCATTATTTTCCATTTTTTTCGTTTCAGGAATTTGCTGAAATAATGAATTGTGAGACTGAATATATCTATGAGTATGTTAATGCAAAATATATTTTAGAAAAAAATGAATCTAACGGGGACCATATTAGGATGCAAGATGAAGACAGAATCAAGGAATAATTTTCGAGTCTCAGACTATATGATTTTTATATACAACTGCAAACGCATTGACAAATATTTTATGAACTTTAAAACAGATCGCTGACGTGAAACAGATGAAGTATAAAGAAAAATCTCAGATATACTGCACTTTATTTATTGAGAGAATCTTCGCATAAATTGCTATTAGCAAGCTTCGAAATTGTCGAGATCTCGCCAAACGTTTATTTCAATGCAATTCTCGATGCAGCGAGCCAACACAACTGCGAGTTATACACTCGTTCTGCCCATTGTTGCATGAGAGTAACACATTTTCTACAGTTTCGCCAACTTGAGGTATTTTATTTTCGATCTGCCGAGAAGAATGAGCGTTCGAACGTTCTCGAAGTGGAGAAATGTGAGCTGGATATTACGGCCACCTGTGAGAATTTATAGGAATCTCGTAGAATAGTCAATCGATGGAAAGTAAAAGAAAAGTTAAACATCTAAAACTGAAAAAGTATCACGATTTGTTAGCTACAACCGTTCCATTAGTTTCAAGAAAATATGCGAATAAAAATAAACTTTAATACCTATGTTAAATATATATATATATATATATATATATATATATATATATATATATATATATATATATATATATATATATATATATATATATATATATATATATATATATATATATATATATATATATATATATATATATATTTATATATATATATAATATATATATATATATATATATATATATATATATATATATATATATATATATATATATATATATATATATATATATATATACCGGGTGTCCACGGAAGGTGGCTCGAACCTATAACTTTTTTGTTTTCGGATATAATGAAATGAAATTTACAGGATCTGTTTCATGCATAAAACTGCATTTTTTGACAAGTACCTCAACTTCATGCAACTTCCGGTTTCACCGGAAGTGACATAAACTTTCGATTTTTAAATGGGACACCTGGTATATTTTTAGTTTTTTTGTCTTCATATGACATTTAGAGTACAACCATGTATTATTTGCTACTTGTTGTAAAAGTTGTTCTATTTTTTTGCGAAATAAATTTTAGGGCTATAGATGCGTTCAAATAAATAATTTCGGTCCTAAAATGGCCCTGTTTACCGTCCTGGGACGTAGATTTGTGGGCGTGGCTTCGGACTTATTTAGTTTCAGTTGTGTTGGTCACAGGCTACTCGATGATTTCAAATGATATTTTAATCTCAATAAGATTCTTTATTTGAAGAAAATTCTAAGGTTATGGGATTTTAGGTTTTTATCGAAAGTTTTCTTTCAACCTAATACCTAGAGTGCGGTATCAAATTGATCGTAATAAAATTATCTTTTTTTTTTAACCCGACGAGCCACCATGTTGTCATTTGAAAAAAAATGGTAATGAAAGTTTTAAAATAAAACTTCACATAGCCGGAACATTTTGATCGAAAACAGTGAAGTTGTATTTTAGCATATATTTTAGGACCGAAATTAGTTATTTGAACGCATCCACAGCCCTCTAGTATGAAAATTTATTTCGAAAAAAAAAAACGGTCACAAAAAGTAACAAATGATACATAGTTGTAGTCTAAATGTCATATGGAGACAAAAAAACTGCAAATATACTCGCTGTCCCATTTGAAAATCGAAAGTTTATGTCACTTCCGGTGAAACCGGAAGTTGCATGAAGTTGAGTTACTTGTCAGAAAATGCAGTTTTATGCATCAAACAGATCCTCTAAATTTAATTTCATTATCTCTGAGAACAAAAAAGTTATAGGGGCGAGCCACCTTCCGTGGACACCCGGTATATATATATATATATATATATATATATATATATATATATATATATATATATTTTACTTTTCCACCCTTGGGCAATGGCTCCTCATGGTTAAGGAGATATAATTTTTGTTCTCAAATTACCTAAAATCCCTCCTTTAAACCGTATGGTTGTTCAAATAGTCAATAGATTTATTACAATTCACAGTACCAAAAGGACATACGTAGATTTTCATTCCACAAAATTAGTGATTTTGTGAAAAGAAATCAATTTTAAAATTCAATGTTGAGAAAAGTAACATCAATTGGGAACTTAATTTTATTTACAAATCTTCTCTACCTACTTGATGACCTTTCTGATGGTATGCTACACATAGATTAAAAATAACATTTCTGCTTCAAATTACGGATATTCTTTCAGAAAAACGGAAATTGTTCGGAATTGAGAAAAACAATTTCATTTTTATGATCGTTTATTTGAACAAAAGTTATACAGGTAACAATAATTTAAGAACTGGCTGTTCTCTAGTTACAAATTTTATTGGAACTTTTCTCCCCTGTTACTAATGGACGCCTGACACCTCTTCTTTACTTCAACTGTAACGGTAGCTAGTTATTTGTGGAAGCAGAAATATATATATATATATATATATATATATATATATATATATATATATATATATATATATATATATATATATATATATATATATATTTTAGAACAAAATGTGTAACCAGAGAGCAGTTAATGTATTGAATTATTGTTAGTAGTTTAACTTATGTTAAAATAAACGATCATAAAATCACATTTTTTTCGAACAAAAATAGAAAAATATTTCTCCTTCAATAAGTAACTAGCTACCGTAACGGTTGAAGTAGGTAGTAAGAAAGAGGTGTCAGGCGTCTATTGGGAACAGGAGAGAACAGTTCGAACAAAATTTGCAGATAGGTTAGGTATTAAATTAATGTCAATAGTTTAACTTTTCTTAAGATGTTTTATGTTTTTGCATAAAAACGGCACCCCATACGAAAAAAAGGCAAACATTTTTTTCACAAACTTAACGAGGAATTGAAAAATGATTTTTATTTATAAATATCTCAGTGGCGTACCATTTTTTTCTTTAAAAAAATTGAGATCATCACACGTATGCTCGCCAATATTGAATATAAAATTCTTATTTGCATGTCTGAAAATGCGCAATAACTATCTCTTGAAACGCATCAAATTTAATTTGCAATAATTTGCATATCCCTACCGGTTCGGAGCAATAAATAAATAGTCAGTTAAAAGACTTTAACACCCTGTCGTTTCTCTGAAAACGCACCCTTTGCGGACAAACGTTAGATAGCAAACTGTCATTAATATTTCATGCAGAATAACTACCTTAAGTTTGTTGTACTTCTCCACTAACACCCTGTATACCAGACATCGAAAATTGATCCAGGATGTCTAATACCTTCGCCTCTGATTGTTTACTTTCTGTACGTTGCATTAGTCTTTTATTTCCGGGAAAAATACGACTGAAAATAATACTCAAACTGACAAAACATTAGTCAAACAACTTATTCGAATGAAAGATGACACATAATTCCTCCTCCTATACTGAGAACACTAGGGGAGGGCTATTAGCAGAATTGCACCAAGTGAATGAAATCACTGTTGTTTTTAACCCCCCATACAACAGACAAGCTAATCTCGTGATTAAATGAACCTTTAATATAATTATCTTTTAAAATAACTCTGACTTCCGTGAATTATGAGTCTGGTTTCTGGATAACGATCCAGCACATACATTTTTCCGAATATGCCCTCCAGACACCCGCTCGGTTAATATCCGATGAGCTCAAACTAACTCACTACTGATATGAAACTAATGATGCACTCTTTTCGGTTTCTTCGATAACCAATGATTGATGGTGCTCGGAGATATGAACGCTCCAGGCAGAGCCTTTGATTTTCAGGATGGTAGTCAGCCCATTTAAGGAGAAAATGCGTTAATAACAATTTACTACTAATCAGTACATTCAATCTTAGATTAGTAAGTGGTAACTGAATTAGGACACAGTTGTGCGATTTAATTTTATGTAAGCTTCTCGAAGACACTTCATCGATAGAGGTATTGTAGCTTGTTGTTGACTTTGCTGGACCATTGTTAGTTTTCAAATCAAATTAATCTGAAAGAAATTGTAACTTAGGTTCTGGGTTTTCATCAGAAAGGTATTTTTTTGTACTAAAAAAATTTTAGATATTAAAAATATTGTTTCATTTAATAGTTCATTTTGTTCCCTGATTATCATTATATCAATAGATGGAACATTATTAGCAAAAATTAAAATAATTTATCCACTTTGAAATTATACTTTATCTACAATAGTACACTGATATTATACTCATGTTTTTTAAATTGATATAGAGTATCTTGCTAAAATTAACAAACACTAATACTTACCCGACTCCAAATTTTCCTGAATCAGCTTTAGGCCTATCTTCAATTCGGCTATTGCCTGGAGTGTGTAACTTGCAATAAGGAACTTCGAAAAATGCATTAAAGGCACACCTGCTGCTCACGGTGCACATGGGCGTTCAATGCAATGTTGTGTTCTGCATAGTACGGTTATCAGCTGCGCTCCCGTGTTCGAAATTTTTCTCATGGAATTTTTTTGCATATTCTTATAAGGAGTGGGTCCCTTTAACATAATCCATCGGGTGCCAGAGGGTTCTATCGGTAGTTTTTTGTTTAAATATTTTTTTTAAACAAATTCAAAAAAATTATTTTTTGCGTCTGAAAACATATTATTATGGTTTTTTGAATCAATTTGAACAAATAATGTCTCCTTTGATTTTTCTCTTAAATTGATAGTTTTCGAGATATTTGCGTTTGAAGTTTAAAAAATCGCGATTTTTGCGATTTTCAAGGTCGGAAAACAAGGGGAAAAAATCTTAATTTGAAGGGTTCCAACGTCCTAAGATGAAGTTTTGACATTGTTTGACAAAACGCTGATTCGTATTCGTGTTAAAGGGACCCACTCCTTATAAGAATATGCAAACAAATTCCATGGGAAAAATTTCGCACACGGGAGCGCAGCTGATAACCGTACTAGCAGCTCTGTACTAATTTAGCACTGAATATAAGTGTTTATCGTGTTGTCAGCATGTAGTTGAAACAATTCAAATTAGTGTAGTACCAAATGGTTGATTGCTAAATGTTCGAGTGTTTAGCGACCAAAATTAAAAGTAAACAACCCGAAAAGACTGACTCAGGCCGAATTGGAGTAGTTTTTGAACAAATCAAGTAACGACAAAAAATTAAGATAATTTATAATCCCAACTGCGGAAATTTAACAATAGCCAATAAATATGAATAATGGGCCCGACGAAAACGTAGCTCCAAATGAGCAAATAAATAAAATGCAAACTACAGATCTACGGTACGCTGACCTTACTGAAGAGCATAAACTAAAACAACTTAAAAGTTATGAAGTCGGATTTTTGTTATGCATAATTTAGATTTTTGTTAACAGAATAGTAAGTTTACTTTTTATATATTGAATTTTTCGAAATTGTGCTTCATGTTTCCTTGTTTTTATTAGAATTAAAGTTTATTTTTTAAATTAATGATTTTTACCTCTTTTTGTTAATTTTGGAATTATTTTTGCACGTCTTGAGCATACAACCTATCCATTACTTTCCCAGTGCTCACGGCGCATATGCGCGTCCGATTGACAGGAGTGGTGACAAATGACAGAAGTGACTATGTACAATAAATATTATACCTTTTTCATACTAATGCGTCATTTCAAAAAAACGTAGTCAGCACCAGGCGAGAGAATCCTATTTACTGTGAGCAGCGAAAGTGTTCTCCAGCTTCCAAGTGATGACCATAATGTAATTTAGCAAAGTATCGTAAGATTGCATTGCAGTGAGGCACCTTCGATTGACTCAACTCACAGTATCTCATGGAAAAATCTTTCAAATACTTCCGTGATAAACAAATTACTATATTGTTGTAGGTTATAACAAAAGTTTAAGAAATTTTGGAAGATGGAAGAAAAATCACATAAATGAGTCTACATTTCGAATCAAGAATATTAGAATAAGGAAATTCGATATATGATCAAAAATTAAAATGAATGCAAAAAACACCGAAAAGAAATGAAATTTCAAATTTTGAAACATACAAATACCGCAGAATCAAACTATTTGAAACATTGGTATAGGTATTGGTATGTTTGGATGGTGACCGATGCGCTGCGACCTTATTAGATCTATTGTGCCCCATCTTCTGCTGCTTCTCGATGTGTTCTCGTTTTACAGCAGCCCCTCAAGCCTCAATACCTTCAGGAATTTGAGGATTTTAAGGGGGTCTATTCGTGGTATTTCTTCTACAGTCAGCTGGTATGATCCCAGTGTGTTCAGTCTTTCATGGTGCACAGCATAGCACTCCATCAGTATATGGTGAGGTGTTTCTGGACGTTCCTTGCAGAATCTATTTGAAACATGGAAACATTTCAATTAATTTTCAGAAGACGGCCCTGTCCAATTTCATCTGATTCTCTTCAAAGGAATTTCTTTTTTTTTTGATTCCAAGTAAAAAATAAATGCAGTGAAAATATTTTTCATGTTCTCATTCATATTCGTATTCCTACCATTCAAGCGGAAGTGCAAAAATATTCCCAAAGAATTTGTATCCTTCCGATGCTGGTATCGATGTATTTCGATAGCATGTAAAATACTGTATTTCTACATATACAGAACTGTAACACAGAACTGAAATTATTCTGCTTCATGATTTTTCTTTGAAATGTATTTCTCATATTTGTTACGCACATAGAGCAAAGAAAACCGATTTTGTGGGATATTTGTAGCATTACCAATAAAAATGAGGATAAAAGTTTTCATTCGAAAATATGTATTAGTTTGTAAACTCATACAGGCTGTTAACAATAACTTAATCAAATAAATTTGAGGCATTAAATCATTGATGAAAATCAAGGAAATATTCCTCCATGTTTGCATTGCAAATTTAACAACAGATCAATTTTTTTTTAATTTACTGCAGAAAAATATATAACTCCATATCATGGTGTAGGCGAATAGACGACCCGTTAATGACCACTCACTTTTATCCACTAGAAAATCGGAGGACGGTTGGCGACTTATGTCTCTTTTACAGATATTATCACTAAAGGTTTTCTGAAGCCGTTGCTACAAGTCACAATTCACTTGTCCGTAGGGTATTCGAATAATAGTTGCCAATTTGACGTGCAAATTCCAACAGACCGAACATCGTTCTCTGATAGGACGTTTCTGAATAGAAACTCGAACCTGGAGCAAATAACATCATCACAAGTGTTTTTCAAGAATTTTTCAAAGGGAATTCTGCATACAAAACTGAAGAACTCACAATAATATATACTGGTAAAGGGCTTGATTACTGACTTTTAGAATGAATAAAATATAATTCTTCTTTGAAGTCTTCTTTTCCCCGAAAATATCGCAGAGTATCGAAAGTCGACAATCAGGTGCAAGAGTAGTTTTTTTAAATCCGTTTTAGACCTTCTAAACAACGATTTTCGAATTTTTTTATGTCATATATATATATATATATATATATATATATATATATATATATATATATATATATATATATATATATATATATATATATATATATATATATCTTCCGATACATATTAGCTTCTCACGCGGGTCCCATCGAATCAAATGAACTGGAGTTGTTTTCGAGGCTGAAAAAAAAACGAAATTTTTGTAAATTTCCAACTACATGCTGACATCTTGCGGCACCCACCATATTAAATGAGCTGAAATTTGGAATCTGGTATTGATTTCGAACCAGAACTAAACTGTCGAAATTTGGTTAAAAAAAATAGATTTCTCCAACCTCTGCCGTTTTTACGTAAATATGCTTGTTCTTTGGAAATTGGTCCTAGTCCACAGCTCTTGCAGATTGAGTTAGAGGCTTGAATATTGATACGTTGATTGCGTTCATATTGAAATACGTTTCTTTGTGGTTTTCAACTTTTTTCAGCAATCGCGCTGCGCTTCGCAGAGACTTATACTCCGTTCGAATAGCATCAGTAAGCTATGCAATTCGCGAATTTTTTTCGTACATCATCTTTAGAAATGCAAATGTTTGAGTTAACAAGTAATAGTTTGAATCAAACAGGCATTCTTTTAATACCTTATAAGGCAATAAATTTATTGGGCCGATACTTGGTGAGAATTCATCACAGTAATATAAATAAAACCTCGGTTTCTAATTATAATATATATTAAATATAAACCTACTATACGTAGTCATTATTATATGAAACAAATTTGTAATACTTTATCTTTTCCTTATGCCATTTCTGATTCCTGTCGTAATCTGTTCTTTTATGCATATAACTTATACAAAATTATTTCGATGTTTCACCTCTGCCAGGCGTCCCATGACGGCTCATGACGCTTTCGCGTGGCTTGTACATGAATTCATGAGTATATACTATGCATTGGCGATTGGCGTGGCGGAGTGGGATTAGACAGAGAAGGGATGAGAGACTGAAAGGAAGAGGGAAAAAGAGAAAGGTATACAATAATCGCTTGCGTGTCGTCACTTTCGTTACGGTTTTAGTCTCACATATTTTTCAGTTTGGTCGCGTAGCGAAATCTCCATCTCCTCTAAGCCTGCCATAAAAAACTGCGTTCCAATAAAATACCTCATAATTTCTTAAATTTTAACCAAGTAACGAACTCGTCATGACAGATTAATGAATGTCCCGCTGAAATTTTTCAGATTTAAAGCTTAGAAATCATTTTACCGTTCGACTGAATAATCTCACGCTTTGCATCATATACGTCCACATCTTATGATAACTGAATCACTCAAACTCTGAATCCAATACCGAACCCAATTCCCCAAACATTGAATTCGCAAGCTGGGGTAGACGTAGTGTGACACCTCGCGACAGTGATTTATATATCTAAATCCCTTAGAAATGTCGTCGATACTCGTGGGAACGTGATCACATGCCACCTCAATACTTTAATGGAAAATCATGTTCCTAATAAATGGCATCGCTATAAACGAGAAGTTAGAGAGGACAGGAGGTAAATTATGAGGCGATAAGGGCGGGCGAGCTTGCGCGGGATTCGGGAGGTCCTTTGCCCTTGGGCCCAGTACAGTCGGAGTTTATAACTAGTAGTGACAACGCGGTTTGGACGGCTAATGCCTGTGGGACAAAAGCTTCCAAACGTGACCCTTACCCTCTAAACCATTACATGCCTAATTAATGCATATCCTACCTACGTAAGATGCCACCTACTTTATTCAGCGCGATTTTCCGATCGTTGATGAATAATGAATGTTGTTTGTGGAAATCGCGTTGTCGATTTCACTCTGAGATACAATTTCAAATGAATTATTCTGTATAACTATATGAGCCCAAATTCGGCAGTTGATGTTTTAAAAACTAATCAGATTAAAATTTAATATTTTAAATTTACAAGAATTTATATCCACTTTTAGATTGAGAAGGCCCATACTTAATGTAAACGAATGAACTTATTAAAACCATGGTTTATAACAAAGGATGACGCGCGTTTTGGTCAAACATTACCTTCTACATTATGCTGAGTACAAAATTATTACATCTCTGGGATATATTCAATACAAGAAATAAATACATGACAGATTGGGAAGAAAGGCTAAATACAAAGAATAATTAGTTGGAGAGAGAATTCCATACTAAACTGCTAGTCTGATAGTTCTATAAATTCGAAAACATTAAGAAGGGTGATTGTATTATGGTCGATTTGGCTCTTCAGTAGGACGCCTGAATGTTTGTATTTATTAATCTGCAGGATTCTAAGAAATTTAGTTCAATTCCTTTACTTTCAGGATTCAATACTTCAAAGTCAAATTAGAATGTGTGATTTTCTTAGATCGAATGGTTTGTATAATAGAAATCCGACTTTTGATAAACGAAGCTCCGTTTGTGTTCTGAAAGTATGGTCCGAAAGTTCTACCAGTATAAATTGCACACTCCTGATCTCATTTTTTGTTAACTTTTGATTTATTATTTTTCATATGATCTCCTAAGTTATTTCCGATAGGGTGAGCATTGTTGATGTTGTGAAGCAATTTTGGATTTTGATAAGCTGTGATGATTGTGTGATTTTGTGAAGCAATGTTGATTTTGTGGAGCAATGTTGATTTTGTGAAGCAATGTTAATTTTGTAAAGCAATGTTGATTTTGTGAAGCAATTTTGATGTTGTGAAGCAATGTTGATGTTGTGAATAGCCGAATTCATCAGTGTCCTAGAGAGTAGTTTCGAATAGACTTCCCACTCTAAATTTTGTAACCATCTTTGTATTAACCCTTTCCGTGCAATTTGTTATCTATTTATTTCTGATATTGGATATACTATCTGAGAAATATAATCATTTAGCACTCAGCATCTGAAGGAGGTGAAGTTCTATTGTAAATGTTGCATCAACCTGAATTGGTTATTAGTAGCGTGACAGTTAATTTAGATACAAGAATATGGCTTAGTTTGTTTTAAAAACTTCACAAAATTAGCACTGCTTTTATAATTAAGACCAATATGCAGGTATTTCGTAGAACTCTCTTTCGCTATTACGTTTGACACAGCTGATTAATAGGTGTTCTACTGTCATGTCCTCAAGACAATATAATCACAAATATCAAAAAAAAACTCGTGATCAGCAGAGCACCATCACCAAAGAAACGTACCTCAACATCAATTCAATCGACGTTCCAAATTTCAACCCTCTACTGTAAAAAGATTCACCAAGTGCATCGTATACTGATAGCGAAGTAGGTGAAAAACAACGATAAAACATTATATATATATATATATATATATATATATATATATATATATATATATATATATATATATATATATATATATATATATATATATATATATATATATATATATATATATATATATCAGAGCTGTGACGAGCACTGAAGAATAGTGCTTGGAACACTAAGCATTCAGCACTTGAAAAAAAAGGCTCCCGGTCTCGAGCACTAAGCACTTATTTTTACAAAAGGCTTGCGATTACTAAGCACTTTGTGAAAGTAATTTGACATTTCGAGCACTAAGCCCTAAGTACTTTTTTAGGAATTGTTGAAATTGTGGTTATTTTAATCGGTAAAGAAATTGTAGGCTGGCATATGAGTATGTGATTATTGACGGGTGAGAAGAGATGCACAGGGTGTTACAAATTCGATGCTCACTATGAGCTGGTACAGAACTATACAGGGTGTTCCATTGGTAAATGAACATATCTACGACAACCTGAGCTAGAGCTATCCTAGGCGAGTCCAAAAAATCGATATATGATAGGTCTAATCAATTCCATAACCGAGTTTATGCACCAATAATTTTAATTACTCATAACTTTTGAACCAACCAGCATAGTCGGTTGATATTTGGAACGTATGATTCACTTCCACAGGTCGACCGATGTATATTTAAATTTCCAGAAAATTCCAGGTCCGTATTTGAAAATTATTGGACTTCTTCCACGCGGAGATTCAACACCCTGTATATTAAAATTTTGTTATTTGATTGAGATATTTGAAAAGAGCAGAAAATTTTCAATGGGGTTCAGTAGATTCCATTGTCCCGCACGTCATTTTGCTCGAAGAGAGGTTCAGGGAAATATCTAATTGAATATTGGAATTCCACTAAATTCTCAGAAAAATCGTACGTTGTACGGAGGGGGTTAAATCTGTTGACCTCTGTAGTTAACATCCTTATAACTCCCTTGATACATAAATAACTATAAGCATAGGCATTCCCACACGCCAATTTTGATCATAGATACATTTAAATTTAAATAATACAGAAACAAGATATGCTTTTGTGATCTGTGACCTACGAACATTGATATTAGCTAAATAACACAGATTTTATTGAAAATAGGATAAAAAGGGACCTGCGTAGAATCTTAGTATTAGTATTTAATCACTTAAGTGATGATTAATATATAAAATAGGGGAAACCCTTATGGAAAGCACAGAGTATTGAAAGATTCAATATTTCATATTGAAAATCCCATGCTTGATATTTATATTTCATCAGAATATAGGTACTGAAAAAACTATGCGTTTTAGATAGTTGAGTTCCATGCCCATAAGAAATCCAAAATTTTCATTCAATGTATTGACTACATACAAGTAACATATAAGTAATGGTGTACAACTCATCAAAATGAAAAAAAATTCAAACATCCCCATTAGCTTTTAATAAAACTAAGTTTTCGAAGTTTCTGTCACTCAGAGCATGACATCTTGGTGCATTTACTATAGACGCAAATGAAAACAGTCTTTCAACAGGAGCACTTGATGGAAGGGGGGTGTAATTTTTTTATTGACTTGACACTAACGTGAGATGTTTATCACTGGAATGATATGAACACACGATCATAGCGCCGCCGCATACGCATATTCGTGTTATGACAAGTTTGGCTCAGGGCTTAGTGCTTAGTAATCCGCAGAAGTGCTTGGGAGCACTTCAGTGCTCGGGAGCACTTTTGGGATTACTAAGCACAAAGCCTTTTGTTGAAGGACTTCAATTACTAAGCACTAAGCACTGCTTTTGAAAAGGGCTCGGAAGCACAGTGCTCGGGAGCACAAAAGGGCTCCGAGTGCTTTCACGAGCACAAAGCACAATGCTTTGGCACAGCTCTGATATATATATATATATATATATATATATATATATATATATATATATATATATATATATATATATATATATATGACTGCTTTCCTTCGATACACTGCAATAGTATTTTATCGGAAAATACGACTAAAAATGGAATGCTTAGTATAATTAAAGAAAAATAGAAACTAATATTTGTCATATTTTAATTTGTGTCAATTATGAATTGGATGCTATATTAAGCAATATAATGAAGGTAAATCCCATCTAATACAAAAAAGATTCAAAGCAGAGAGCAATTCATTTTGTCCGATTCATTCAGTTACTACCTTCTCGGATGAAGAGAAAATGGAAAAACTCATTAGGCAAAAATTGAAGCTCCACCGTTTCAACCCAAATAATTCGAAAGTGTAATCAAAAGCTTTATCGATTTCAAATAAATGAGCCGATAATAGGACGGTTAATCGAAGGATTTTCATTATAAGAAATAGAATTCAGGACAATTCTTATCGGATATATTACGACATATTTATCTGTATCTAAAGCTAACAGTGGGGAGGTGTGGGAGTGGTTATTGAATTCATTTTAAACCTCCTGAATCAAGACTTTGAGGTTTTTTGATGTTTATTTATTTTTCCGGTGCATATTTGCCTTCTCCAACCATATGCCAGACCAAATAATGAACTGAAATTTGTTTTTGAATCAGAATATAACTATCAAAGGTTGAGTGGATTCTGTCAAACTTTGGCATCTAAAAGCTTTAGGAAATAGAGAAGCAGGAAGGTTGTGACATGAACCGTAATAATTTCAAACAAGTTTTGAAAGATTTGGAAATTGACTGTGCAGAACATATATGAAATACAGCCTTCTAGAGATTTTTGGAGATTGTATAAATTCATTTCGCGGTATATACTTTTTTCAATTCAAACTCCTCGTAACATCCCTCTGAGGCAAAAATACGACCTTAGTTCTTAGTTTTCTAAACAAAATTTTAAAAAATTAATTTATCTCCTGGGAAAATTCGTACATTCATTTATCTCTTGACAAAACTCGTACATTTACCTATACTGCATAGCCTTGACAACTTGAAGGCGAAATAATGAGTTGCTGTTTCGAATATAGTAATATAATGACATTAGTAGGGCTTGAATTTGGGTTCGACGCAAATGAGAACAATTATTAACAGTTTGGAACTTTGGTATACTCGTATACTAATATGAACGTGACATTATTGGATTCAAATTGGAAAATACTGAAATGTCAGTTTGATGAAAGAAAAAGTAGTTTGAAGATGAGTATAGAAGTACAAATAAACCAACATTCTGCAATAACTGGGAATGTACCCCCTTTTCGGACTTTTTTTTCTGGCCTATTCCAGCAAGTGCGTATTCAACAGAATACACCTGAAAGAAGCACAACGTTGTTTTCACTGTAGTTAATAGCCAAATAATAGTATGGAAATATAGGTAGTAATACCTATGAATCGAAAAATATCTAATTCAGACTGGTTTGAAACCTAACTTTAACTAAAATTCCACATTACATTTGATCAGAACCAATTTATAATATTGGTCATACATTTTTCGATTGTGGAAGATACCGACACACAAGAACGCATAGCAACGGGTGAATGAACACGAATTCCCGGTGCGATATGTCGAACGCATCTTCCGGATACGAGTCGACCACAGAACATTAATCAGGTCCCACGTTTTAACTGGCAGTGGTCAAAGAGACGTTGTGTAGGGTTAAAATTTAATGGGGGAGGCCAGAACCCTTAACTGCACAATTTTGCTATGTCATCAGTACGTACAACACTCGATGGTAAGTAAAGGCTATATTCCAACAAAACCCGGTGAACCATGCAAAATATGTGGTTTGCTTGTTGTTTTGTCGTACTATTTGGTAGTGTAGGGTTTATTGGCCATATTGACTAAGTAAAGAGCAGATCAGCACTATCATAAAAAATATAATCAACTATTATATAAAAGTATATTCTATAATTGAGCAAAAACTTGAAATTTAAGTAAGTTATTATTTAAGGTCATTCAGTGATTTGTAAATGAGTCTATAACTAGAAATTTTTTTGCGGAACAGTGTTCTGTTACAGAAAGCTCAAACGTAAATACGTTAGATGATAATAAAAACTAAAAATATATAGCAACAACTGTATAATGAAAACGTCAAGAATAAAAATTTGTCAATCTCATTTCTTCTCGTCCAGCTCTTCTTGTACTTCTTCTAGAGTTTTTCCACTTGTCTCTGTTAGAACGAATTTGATGAATACGAGTGCTACTAAAGCAACTGCTCCAAAAATCCAAAACGTATGTCCCATGCCAATGGCATTCTGCACTCGTTTGAAGAGTAGAGTTGTCAAAAACCCAACCACATTCCCGTTGACGTCGCATAATGAAATCGCCACACTTTTCACCCTTACAGGAAAAATCTCTCCCAGCAAAGTCTGAGTCAACATGCCTATACCTAAATCGTACACTATAAAATAGCAGGACAGACTGAAGAGCGGCACCCACTTGAAGTTGCTGGTATCCGTTCCGTTGTTCTGCAGAACGATATAGAGTCCAAGAGTCAAGTGACAAAACGCCGCTCCAAGGTATGACAAGACGAATTGAGATTTTCTGTTGAATTTATCGGTTAAACCAGACGCGAAGATTTTAGCAACCATTTCAACGGATCCTAGTATAATATTTTCAACCTCGCCAGACAAATTACCGCCTATATCGTCAAATATTGATTGAGAGTAAGACATGACAACCTTATGACCGGAAAGCTGACTGAAACACGTCAGTCCGAGCCCAATTACGAGTGCTCTTCTTGCACCTCTACTTTTGAATACGTCTACGAACGACCCATCGGATGTTTTTTCCAGTCGTAATTTCATCTCGTTCATCTCCTCGGATACATCGTCCTTTCCTCTGAGTTCTTTTAGAGCTTCTTCGGCTTTGTGAGGATCAGTCTTCATGATATGATACGGACTCTCCAAGGCGAAGAAAAAGATGAATATTCCGAACGATAACGGTAAAAATGAATAGCCCAGATGGTACCAATAAAATGGTATATACGGGCCTAGACAATACGTTAGTAATTGTCCGATATTCTTGAATATTCCCATACTAACGCAGAGCTTTCCTCGTATTTTTGGATCCGCAAGTTCACAAATATACATCGGTAGTAATGTAATGACAGCTCCTATTCCAATACCACCCAAAATTCTCGCTACATAGTACAACCAGATTATTTTCGAGAATGTCATTATCACGTAGAAGAATAAAGGAGGTATGCAAATAATTGTTAAGAGGGATTTCCTTCCAAACTTCTGAGCCACAGCTCCGATGCTCAGCGACCCTATAATTTCACCAATGGTGACAACAGACGTCAGCCAGCTACTTTCGTCATCTGTTATTTTTCTCCCTAGTGGATTGTCATCTAAATGTTCGAGTTTTTTAAGCATAGGTGACGTCCATACTAGTACACTTCCTCGGATGATCATCAACAGAGAAGCTGAAAAAATATTTTTCACAAGATTGCGTTTCATGAAAATAAACGAAGTCTAAATTGGTCCAAACAGCAGTTGAGCTTGCCAAATTTACTGAATGCGGTTCACCTTTTGACTATTATCTAGGGTTCTAGGAGTATGGGAAAATGCATTTCGTCAGCAAGGAAATGTGGTGCAAGATAGAAGGTGGTAGGAAAAAATGTTCTGATATGAGCTTCTTAAATCGGCCGTAAATCGCCAACAGTCTTTAATAAAAAACTATACATGTTCTCAAATTGTTCGTTACATTACGTATTACAAACTTTTCGAAAAAGGCTACTGTTTTCTAGGAAAACGCAGTCAAAATTGAGAATCGCTAGCGAAGCGATCAAAATACTACCTAATTCCTACATATTTTAAATACCAACTCGACAATAATCAATCGCTGGAAGCTTCAATTGGCTTCATGTTAACTAGATTTCAGTTCACTTAAATTTTATTTATGTATATGAATTTTTTTTTGGGGAAAAACGGTCACAATGTGATACGAATAAAACTGATTTAAAATCGATTTGAAACTAATTTGAGCATTCTACCATTGATTCTTGTGAAGTAACAACATTAAATATCGTGAATTCGCAATGTGTTCAAAGAAAAATATAAGTTTTTTCGAAATTTGCGAAAACGCAAAATAGAGGACTAAAATTTGAACAATTTGAGGCCAACTCTAGCTAGTTAAAACTGACCTTTGCCGAGTGACGTCCCACATCTAGTGAGCGACTATGGTCTCACTTTTCAGATATTCGTTGGTGACTTTAAATGGAAAAAAATAATTTTGACATAAGTACCTATAAAGTTTTGAAAAAGTACAATTTGTCAAAGTTAATGAAATGATAGCTTCTCTTAAAAAAATGAATAAATGAATGAATAAAAATAAGAATATATAGGTATATGGATATGGATATCAATTTGCAAATATATTTTTTTGTTCAAATTGCATTTTTAACTAATGTATCTGAAAATTGTTGACAAAATTGTTTCATTATATATATATATATATATATATATATATATATATATATATATATATATATATATATATATATATATATATATATATATATTGAAATAAAAATATAACACTATGTTTTATAACTACGAATATATGAGAGTGAACCTGCAAATAAGAGTATGATATGTAATTCAAAAAAATTATTCTGAATATTCGAAATAGTGTTGAGCTAGATTGATCGAATTTTTAAGATAACTACGTTATTCACTTACTCACAAAAATAGAAATATACATCTGAAATCTTATCATCCCCCTGGAACGGGTTCGATTTTGTATGGAATTGTTCATTTTGGTGCTGTCTTTATGCACCTTACTAGCTTTGAAGCTTTGAACTTGTGTTGGGAAAGTGATACCTACTTTTCGTTTCCACTTTCGAATACTTTATTTTATATACGTGACCCAGATCGTAGCAGATACCACATTGTTTCAATTTATCAATATTTCGATCTAATCTTTTCATATTGTTTGGATGAGTGTTAATTATTCGAGAATTTAAGGAAATGCATTAATTCAATAATCTACTTCAATTCATGAATTGATTTATAATATTATCAATTTTATTTTAAGAAATTTTTTATTGGAATATGAGTTGAAAATTTGATTTGAGTAATACAAACTTTGGTCATATTAAATCGTTAATTTGTCATTGACAGACATAAGTAAATTTACAGAATTTCATTAAGTGTTTCTTAAACAGGTGTTCCTTAAGGTCATTAAATAACTATATTAGTAGACAAAATTGATGATCATGTTTCTCAGTATATATTGAATCACAATAAAGTACCTTACTTGTAATTATATTCAATGAAATTTCCAAATATTATGAATATTATCAATTCAGGATCTATGTATCAATTCATAACATTTCAACGGAGTCTTTACTCAATTCACTCAACTACCGACATTGTACATGTACATTCCTTCATCTTAAGCGTCCTGCTAACTTATCGCATGGATTTGACCTTTATCATATCTTAGAGTGAAAGTGAAGAGAAAAATTTAAAAACTGATAAATTCAACAAAGATCAGATCTTCCTGGGTCTACATTAATCACAGAAAATAAATTTCAGTATCACAGAGACCTGGTTTTTATTTTTGCAATCTCAATTATAATGAAAATAAAACTAGAATTTCAATACACGGTGCGTATCTTTTGGATTAAAAAAATGTGAAAGAAAATCAATTAGGTACATATTATTTAAATAAAAATCTTGTTCTTGCTCATATCTGAATGGTTTTGTCCAATCCCTGAGCAAACTGACTGCATCGAGAACTTTTTGTACTAAAAATTCGCAGGTCCTGTTAGTCATAGGCTAGCCTCTGGATTCTGAAGCGGAAAACCCTGAACGTTTGTCTCCATTTTCAATTTCCCGAGTCTGTTCCGTGGAAGACCGAAGCCATTTCCGGTGCGAGTTTGTCGTTATGATCGTCTGTCCGTTTGTCCGCCAGTAGGAAGTCAGGCCCTATTAAAATATGTTCTACGCTCGATTAACTAAGATAAATATTACTTCTATCTACGCTCTACTGAAGATCATCCTAGAACTGATATTCTCCAAGCGGATATTTCGTTTATCTTTGTCACAAGTAGAGTTATGATGAGAGTAATTGATTATAGATGAATAAGTTTCAGGGATAAAGTATATCGCGAAATTTTCGAACTAAATATTGAATTCTTTGATTTCAATATTACCTACTTGATTTCTCTGACTACATTTCATCTTATATCTAAATTAATTAAGTATAAGTTCATATGTTCGAGTGTAAACAATTTACTAGTTACATACATTACAGATAGTCAATAGTGTGATCATATGCTCAGCGTCAAAAAGAGTATGGAAAAGCGTAAGACATTTCATAAAGGCCGGGATACTTACTAGATTCTACAGAATATATCGCCGATAGTATCAACGATGGGATATAATCCATTTGAACAAAGAATCATATTTGTTATGATATTGTGATTAAGATTAAGCTAGCTATATATTTGATTATATCATTGCTATCTTGTTATTTTGAAGTATATAACAAACTGAAAAAAAAAACAAATTGAATTGTCATATTTTTATGGTGTACAATATTTTTCAACGGATTTCACACTCCCAAGGCTACTTTTTGGTAAAAGAGTTTTCTGAGGCCAACATTCTGTAAGTGTTTCATAGTTGGAGCTGTTCGGATATAGAACTTATTTTACAATTTCGACATAAGTAACTGTTGATGAAACAATGAATAGATGACAAATCGTGTGAAAAGGGTAAGTAGAAGGATGGTTAAGAATAAATAGTAAAATATTAAGAAACCAATCTAAACTGCTAGTCAGGTTGTTCGGTAATTTTGAAAAGATTTAGGAGGGGCTTGTAGAATGATCAATTCTGCTATTCAATAGGAGACGTGAATATTTGTATTTATTTATCTGTAATGATTTTATAAAATTAAGTTCAATTCCCTTACTTTCAGCATTTAATATTTCAATGTTAAAATTGAATGTGTGATTTTTTAGGATTAAATGGTTTGCATAATGTGAATCCGACTATTGTTTAACAAAGCTACGTAGTGTTCTGAAGCTTTCAGACCAGAATTTCAGAACACGAACGTAGCTTTGTTGATCAAAAGCCAGATTCACATTATGCAAGCCATCGCACATTCAATTTTGACTCTATAATATTAAATGTTGAAAGTAAGTGAGTTAATTTTTCAGAATCATTACAGATGAATGAATACAAACATTCTGGTCTCCTATTGAATAACCAAATTGATCATACTACATAGCTCTTCTGAATCTTTTCAAAATTACCGAACTACCTGACTAGCAATTTAAAATGAGTTTTTCCTATTTTACAAATGATTTTCTTTTCACACGATTTATAATCTTTTTATTTCTTGTATTCGATTTAATGGATAAATATGGTCTGCATTTTGCATCTGAAGGAGTTTCAATGAAACGAATTTTTTTAATAAATGTGTAAAAATTTTTTTTCCAATTTATAGTAAATGATATTAAAGCTGACCTTATGTATGCTTATTCCTGAAACTTCTTTTATTTAACTATTAAATTAATTCCATGTAAAAGAACTCAGATACAATTTGTCGATGAAAAATTTCGTTAATTATCAATGAAATGTTTTTCAAATAAATAGATGCAATGAAAAAATGTTAAGAGAATAAGTTTTGTTTGTTTTTCACATGAACAATATACAAAAAATCAAAAAATAACAAGAATTACGAATTAATATCTAATGTTCTGTTTGAGCCTATGAAATAGATATAAGTATGTAACGTCCGTGATTTGGTTGAAAAATGAAACCAAATTCCACATAAAACTAGACTACCATGTCAGTAGATCCTTCATTGATTTCATATGGTAAAATTAATAACCAACAATAACAAAATTAGCATATTAATTACGCTTTTCTTAGGGAAAAAATTGCACAGAATTACTCTCTCTTGTTAGGGCGTAGAACTCGAAGGGTTATAATGCGATAACCAGATAGGCTTAATGCCAAAGGCTATGTCGTGATAGTTACGAATGGTAATACTCTTAAATTAATTGAATTATACCATGTTATAGATTTTCGCTCGGGGACACAGCGTCTCAGATTCCCATCTCTTAATAAAGATGATGCGAATCATGTTAAGAAAGGCATAAATAAGCTAGGTATATCGAATAATTGAGTTACTGAAATTTCAAAAAAAGACGCTGTTGAAATAATTTATTCATTTTTAATGCCCCTCTTACTTAGCATATTTTAAACATAAATGATCGCTATATTTGTTTCGCTACTGCAAAAACCAAAGTTCGTCGATTCAAAAAAATGATTCAAAAGATATTTAAGAATTTTTATGACTTTTCCAGAATTGTCTATGAATTGAGTGTATATTCTAAAATGTCTATCTCGTATCTTTTCTCTAGATTATTTCGGAGTCTCCAATATGTTAGTCCATGGAAGTTAGAAAATATGAAATCCTTTTACTGGATTCTCATTTCTTCTGATGTGAATTACTGAAGTACTGGCATTTCTATAATTGTCAAAAAATAAAAACATTATCAAATTAAAAGTGAAAATAGATGATGTACGTAGTGACCTCTCATTACTGAATGTTTGTTTACTAGATAGTAATGTGAATGTAGCAGAATATAATGAATATTATCTGAATATGACAAGCATTGAAAGCACGTTTCTTCTAACTTCTTTGAAAGTTTAAACAATAAGTATGTAAAAGATATCTAGTAAACAAAAAAGTTATAAACTGATAGGTTTTTATTATTGCTCAAAGAACAACCCAAGATGTATTGGGTTTTCAGTCACGTTTTTCTTTTCCTTGCAGCATTTCGGGCGAGTATATGGTTACTAATTAGGATATGGTGGCTAAAGTAATTAGCGTCATTATACCTTCCTGGATTTCCTATGTCTTTCACGTAACACGCTGGATATTCGTAGCATCGATGACCGGAGGGTGAAAAATACAGTTTCTTCTTGCGAAATAAGCGTTTGATTAAATACGTTGCAGGATACTAGTGAGAGTTAGACAGAGAACAATGAAACGTTGGGGGAATATTGAACAGAAATGCGTGAAATATTATACGACCTCATACATTTACTCAGAGTACATTTGAGGAAAATATTAGAAGCAATTAGGAAAGGTATCATATTGTAAACTGATTCAATAATGATAATTCTCTTTCGAGGATATTCTCTAAGTTTTGTGAAGAAAAAGTGTTGAAACTGCATGGTAAGGTATAGAATAATGATGGTAATCTTTATTAAAGGTTTATTTAATACAATTTTTCTGCATACTATGATCCTAAACTCAAATTTACTTCCACAACTATTATGCTCCCTCAGATAAAGACGAATTCATATTCTCACAAAGACCATAGCCTGTGGTGAGCATCAATTGAAGTTTTACTATGAATTAATTTTATAATTTGAAAACACACAATCAGAGAAAACAACTAAAAAATGTAAAATAAGAAATACATATAAATTATAGAATAGTGTAACAATGTTAAAATTTTAGATATTGCTGTTCATGAGTCAATCCGTTGATTTTACTTTCCATTCTTTTTCTATTTCAATTTTGAATTCATTTTTCGATTTGTTATGTCAATGATATTTCTTGAAGCCAATGGCAATACATTAGGAATTCTAAGTGCTATAAACAAGTAGCTACGGCGATTCAATTGATTAAGCCACCAATAACGAGCTTTTGACATATTTCACTGTTTTTAATGAAAAATTGAAACTAAATAATAAGTCATTTGAGATTATTTACTCAAACAAAATAAAATCAGAAATATTGATCTTGTCATTTCATAGATATATTTTGAAAGAAAATTGATATTTTCTCAATTTTCTTCACTCTTGCCAACGAAGCAGATTCATTCATATATTATGTAGAAGTCTTAATTTTTGGAAGTGTTAACCTCATTTATGAAGTGAACATTGTCGATTGTGAAATAAATATTTTCAAATATTTTTATTGAAGAAATGCTATTTTGGACCTTAGATTTCTTTAAGGGAATTAACATTCAAAAATGACCAAAAGTGTATAGATCACTTGCTGCTCCTTTACTCGCCTTATTTAATAATTGGTACTTATGACCTCAGAAATCAGGAAAACTGTTGTATCAATTAAAAAGATTGGACATGGCACTTATAAATCAAAAGCGCCAGATCCTACTTGCTCATTTCTGTCATGAAAGAACGGCAGCGATGAAAATCCTTAAAAAGGACCCACGTCCAAATTTAATTACGGTAGACCGTAAGGCAAAATGTTACGATGATGAAATAAGCATTTGTCGAAATTTTTTGTGCTTAATTAGAAAATTACCAGAGAAAATCTCTGAACTTCTGTCGCACTAATTAGTTCTACTCATGAAATATATGGTTAGTGCTTTTCCAGAGGAAATTTAAATTATTAAAACAAGTTGAGAATGCGTAGCCGAAAAAAATTTCAGATGATAGTAAATGGAGGATTTACAGTTTTAACACGTTATTAATGAAAATTCATATTTTAACTTTTTATTTCGAATTATTTCAACGAAAATTCAAACAGGCTGTTTACATCCATTCGAACTCAGCCCTGATTTAAATGTGCCAATTGGTACAGTTTGTTGAGATTGTGTGTGTTAATCAGTTCTGGTATGAATAATGTATTGCATGTTCATCCACTTCTAAGATACTCATCATATCATTATAGTCATGAATTTAATCATTATCGTTAATCCAAATTGATAACAAGTATTTGATTATAATGGATAAACAACCTGGAGTTGCGATTCGAAAGGAATATATTATAACTGAGATTGAATTCTCGCACATCACTTGGTGAAACATCATAAAGAATAAAGTATAAACTTTAGAATGAAACACACTTCGCTTATGTTTCAATATAAAAATATTTAGATACTGTATTTAGCAGTAAAGAATAGTCGACATGTTTCGAGTTATGAACTCATTATCAAGACTGACTACAGGAGAGTATTACATCTTATTTTATGAAACAGACAAAAGTAAAGGTGAGTAAAGCTGTAAATCAATTTGTTCGATTACAAGGGGTAATTTACTATTATGGGCGGAACTTATTTCGAGAATTTCAAGAAGGTCAAGGCGCTTTCCTTTGTTACCTGAATGCAACAATTGTGTTTTTTTGAAATCCAGGAAATGATTAAATTTTATACAATGTTCGAAGAAGCCAGTGGTATTTTTATTTTGTAAAATTTACTTTTTATGTTCTTCAACATGAATGTTTATATTCCTTCCTGTTTGTCCAATATAGAAAGCAGGATATTCGTCGCAAAATATTTTGTAAACACTACTGTTTCCTCCGATGTTAGATTTTTCTTTATTATTGACCAAGAATTACTTCAAGTTTCTTTTATTATTAGTCATTCTTGGTCAATAATAAAGAAAAATCTAACATCGGAAAAAACAGTGGTGTTTATAAAATATTTTGCGACGAATGTCCTGCTTTCTATATTGAACGAACAGGAAGGAATATATAAACATTCGTGTTGAAGAACATAAAAAGTCAACTTTACAAAATAAAAATACCACTGGCTTAGCCGAACATTGTATACAATTTAACCATTCCCTGGATTTCAACAAAACCCAATTGTTACATTCAGGTAACAAAGGTAAGCGCATTGACCTTCTTGAAATTCTCGAAATAAGTTCCGCCCATAATAGTAAATTACCCCTTGTAATCGAACAAATTGATTTTCAGGTATCACCTTTGCTTTTGTCTGTTTTATAAAATGAGATGTAATACTCTCCTGTAGTCAGTCTTGATAATGAGTTCATAACTCGAAACATGTCGACTATTCTTTACTGCTAAATACAGTATCTAAATATTTTTATATAGTGAAACATAAGACAAGTGTGTTTTATTCTAAAGAATATATTATATTTTGAAAAATCAAGCTTCAATAGCAACCCGAAATAAAAATTTGAAAATAATTCATGTTATTGCAAAAGAATATCGAAAAGTGCATCGTCTATTGAAGAACCACGCTCTGATAGCAAACCGTAATAAAAATAATTAGTTTTAATCAAAAAAATATTACTGACAGCAAAGCAGCGCAGTTGAGGAAAAATACTTGAAACACATGAAGGATCGTATTTAAACATCAACTCAGTCAAATTCCAACCCTCTTACTCAATCTGCAGAAGCTGTGGAGTAAAGAAAATTCCAGATATCAAATTTCAGTTCATTTGGTTCTATGGGAGCCAATAAATATATAGTTACCTATATATATATATATATATATATATATATATATATATATATATATATATATATATATATATATATATATATATATATATATATATATATATATATATATATATATATATATATATATATATATATATATATATATATATATATATATATATATATCGATAAGCTGCAATAGTCCATACTCTATAATCTTGGAAGAAAATACTACGAATGAGTAAATTCAATAATACCGTTTTCATGATAGAAATGACTCATCCGTCACAATACAGCCGGAAATAACTGCTACATCCAACGAATATTATCTGTGAAGAATGTGGTTATAATCACCCAAAAGTGGATATTCAATCGTTTTCTACCATGAAAAATCCATTGCCTGCACGTCATTTTCTATTCATATCATGTCTGAGGATTATCGTGCCCGCATTTTCCAAAACGAAAGTAATATAAGTTTGGTTTTACGATGTTAAACAGTTCGTGTCAGTCTTGTTTGTAGTATTTTCGGAGGGCACTATCACGAACATTTTCTCCTTATCCTTCATCGGTGAAATCATTATAGCTTATCTGAAATCATAATTTTCATCCGTTTGTATAAACACGTATTCAAGCTAAGATAATAAACGACACTATTAAATTGTATAGTATTTGTTATATATTCAGCTCTAAGGGTATGCATAAACAAAAACAAAATCCTTATTTCAATAGCAAAATCAATTCTATGAGAATAATATAGATGCGGTAGGGAAAAATTATCACAGAAAGGTCAGCTTGTTTTTCAGCTTCATCCAACCTGAAAACAGCAATGGAAGTTTGAATTTTGGATATGTTGTTCATCTTTACTTTCCACAACTTCTGTAAGGCTTGGAAAATTTCCGCTCATGCACCTTTCCGCCACTCCCTTCCCAATATATTGAAGATGTCAAAAGTTTTACTGAATTCTGTATTTCGCCTCAAGAACAACCCCATATTGCAAATTTCAGCGCAATTGGTCTGAAGAGGACCCTTGCAGGTTACAAAATTTACCGGGAAATTTATATATACATCAACTTGTACATAGATATATATATATATATATATATATATATATATATATATATATATATATATAACTTTTTGATAATTATTAGCAATAACAGGCTTGATAAATCTCAAAAAACTCGATTTTATTAAAAAGTTGACGTTTCGCCATGACATTCGTGGCTTTATCACGAATTTATTTTTTATAAAGCCACGAATGTCGTAGCGAAACGTCAACTTTTTAATAAAATCGAGTTTTTTGAGATTCACCAAACCTGTTATTGCTAATAATTATCAGAAAGTTAAAAATAGTTCACAGGCAACAACAATTCAAATGAATAATATATATATATATATATATATATATATATATATATATATATATATATATATATATATTATATATATAATATATATATATATATATATAAATATATATATATATATATATATATATATATATATATATATATATATATATATATATATATATATATATATATATATATATATATATATATATATCCAAAATTTTCAATATACTTTCACGGCGATGCAAATGGAATTATATATAACTGAAGCCTTCGTTCTCTTTTTGACGGCATCTAGATTTGAGTTAAACTACTGTAAAGTGAAGAGCTAAACACAGGCTCTCAAAGAAAACTACATACGATCCTGAAAAGCTATTCATGTGCCGTTTTTTCAGACGTCAGTAATTCGGTGTTTTTAAACCATCAACTGGGCGGAAACAGGACGAGAGGAAAAGCGGGGGGTGAAGCTTTTCAGGGTTTGGGCACTGCCCCAACCGGGTGCATGAATATGCAGCATAACGAGCAATCTGACAACGCCGTCTGAAAGGGCGCACTCTACCGTGTGCGTACCTATTTAAATTATCTCTTTTACACTTTACAGCCACCTACTCTATTTCAATGAAGCCTGAAATCGGGCGCACGGAAAAAAAGGGGTTAATCTGATGAACTCGTTAAGTGCGCCGGTCGGGATGCGGCTACAGTTGCAAGCACGTGATTTAAAAAGGAGGGGATGATTATAATGAAAGCGGATTATGTTCAGCTGAATTGTACAGTACTTTGAGCACGCAGACGAAGCTATACCGTGATTAATAACCTTGAATTACTTTGGTTAGCAAGCAGAAAAATAGGTAATCCGATAACTGATCTAGTACGTATATTACAAAGGTATTCGATGACAATAAAAAAGAAAGCGATGTTGCACTAAACGAAAGAACAAATATCTTCGGTCAATTCAATGTGAAATTTAGGAATGCTTGCTGTATCTAAAATAAAAAAATAATAGTGCGATTACAACCTTTATCAATTTCCTTTGAATTATTATTGTGGAGATCAATAAAATTATGAACAGAATATCCCAAATCCGAAAAGCGTGTATGGAAGTAGAAACTGGTTTCTTAAGGATTTTTGCATCCCCAAATTCCTTCTAAATTGATGCTTGAAAATTTGTTTTGCGCTAGAATGTTGAATTTTGGTGTACGTATACCAGGTTTTTGAGTTTCAACCCTTTTCCTCAGTTGTCTATGGCTCAATGTAGAGTTTTCATATTTTTTCGTTAGTTTCTAGGTTCTGCTCACCTCCACAGCTTAACCAACTGAGGGGTTTAAGAATTTGTATGTCAAAGTGGACAAAAATGAGGAAAAAATACGACGTATTGGTGCTCTGCAGATCATGCAGTTTCTGTTTGTTATTTATTAAAGTGAAAGAAAGGAGTGTCGTTAAACTAAGTAGGAGACGAAGAGTTGAGGATAACAAGAGAAAATGAGAATGGATGAAAAACTTCACTTTGATGAAGCATTTTTTTTCTTCCTACGAATCTTTTGTGCAAATAAATTTCGCTGTTATACACAAACTCCTCATTCATATCAACTAGTGAAATATAAGGAAAGTATAGTTTTAGCTAGTTAACTGCAATGGATGTAGCTGTAGGCACTCTCATTCAAGGTGTTTTGTTTGGAAGCGTCCAACGAAAGCCACACCTTGATAGTTCTGACATTTCCATACATTTGGACCACAAGTATGTCAAACACCTTAATCAATTAGAGCCGGTGGTTATTGGTTGTGACATTCCCTTAAAGGACTATCACAGCATTCGATGTGTAATCAGATATAACTGGCGTTAATCCACGTATGCCTCGATAAGTTCAGACCACAGTAAATTAGATAGGGTTACGTCATCGTTCCCGTTACGATGGCCTCCTGACGAGGACCCGATTAGCCAGACATTGCGATTGATATCATCTTCGTTCATTCCAGGAAGTGTCCTTAATTGGATTCACGGATATTCCGAATTATCTTGGGTCAGATCACTATGATGAAATGACAAAGTTAATTAAATATACGTTCCAGATTGTTTTTGCTGATGTGGTTTTGGAATAACTATTCCTGTAGTTTCTTTATATTGTACTTTTTGTCCTTTAGGTAGGTACATAAAATTATACACACTTCTATCCTGGTTTTTATATGTACTCATAACTTTATATATATATATATATATATATATATATATATATATATATATATATATATATATATATATATGTATATATATATATATATATATATATATATATATATATATATATATATATATATATATATATATTTATATATATATATATATATATATATATATATATATATATATATATATATATATATATATATATATATATATATATATATATATATATATATATATATATATATATATAAATAAGAGGAGGATAGTCGCTGACTAGTTTAGAGGATATCTATTTGTAGGGACTGCAGCAATGTAAAAGGAAACTCTTTGAAGTTTTTCCAAGCTTTCGGAATCTTTTATTCCATCATCAGGGAGAATCTGTCGTGAGAATGATTACATAGATGTTGATAATACGATATAAGAAACATTGAAAATGATGCTATTTGTTAAAAAATTATAAAAGTTGATACATTTTTGAAGTTATAATTAAATTTCTGAACGAAATGACAAATCGGTGTCACTCATTTTTTTTATATTCAAATTGAAGTTTGACATTATTTCATTACGTTAAATTAATTTGATTTTGTGTTATTTTATATCAAGTGAAAGTAAAAAAGAATAAATTTCACTCAAATGGCTTATATCTGTTTTTTTTATTGATGGAATTATTGTCTTGATAAATAAAGGCCATTTCTAAAAAAGATCTTTTTGAAAGATGTGATTCTCTTGCTAGAACAGTTGTTGAAAGGTAGTTCATCTGGTGGTCACAATCATTGACATGTTTAGCTAAAGCACATCTCTCAGGGTGTAATCTACTATCACTCTTATGAGAAGTGATTCTGTCTTTTAATAGTCTTTTTGTTTGGCCAATATAATTCTTATCACAATCATTACAAGGGATATTATAAACAACATTTGTGAGTGATAAAATAGGAATTTTGTCTTTTATTTTCGAATATATTTGTCTCATTGAAATAACTGTTCTATTTGCAATTTTGATGTTTTCAAAAGATTGAAAAATTCTGGCCAGTTTGGATGTTGTCTCTCTTTTCAGTAATGTTTATCTTGATATTTGCCTTAGGGCAATAGATAAAAATTGGGACCGTATCAGCAGACATTGCACCATTGAAAAATATTACTTTTCCAACTTGATAAAATTTCTCTTTGAAAATAACTATTTTTCATTCAATGGAAAATATTTCAGACAAACTTTTGGAACTCCGATGGGATCTTCAATCTCACCTATTCTTGCAGCTTATGTTATGGATGAATTGCTAGACACAGTGATTCCATTACTCTCTTTTAACTTATTTTTCATCAAAAAATATGTGGATGATATAATATTAGCTTTACCTAATAATGGTATAACAGAAATTTTAGATACTTTCAATAGTTACGACCCATTAATTCAATTCACAATCGAAACAGAAGACTCAGATCTTTCAGTACCTTTTCTTGATACAAAAGTTATACGATCGGTTGATAACATAATATTGATTGATTGGTATAGAAAAGCATGCAGTTCAGGAAGGTATTTGAATTTCTTTTCTTATCACAAATTTTCGATGAAAGTGAATTTGTTAAAACAAATGAAGAACAGAGTACTCAAAATTTCTGATATATCTTTTCATAACAAAAATTTGAATAAACTTCAAGAACTTTTCATACAAAATTCCTACCCACCATCTTTAGTCAAGAAAATTTTATTTAGCACATCCTTATCAGAAAATGAAATTATAGGACAAAATAACCATTCTCATAATGAACTTGTTACAGATATGAGTCAAGTTTTTTATGCCTCGTTACCTTATATAAAAGAAATAACACCTAAACTGACCAGAATTTTTCAATCTTTTGAAAACATCAAAATTGCAAATAAAACAGTTATTTCAATGAGACAAATATATTCGAAAATAAAAGACAAAATTCCTATTTTATCACTCACAAATGTTGTTTATAATATCCCTTGTAATGATTGTGATAAGAATTATATTGGCCAAACAAAAAGACTATTAAAAGACAGAATCACTTCTCATAAGAGTGATAGTAGATTACACCCTGAGAGATGTGCTTTAGCTAAACATGTCAATGATTGTGACCACCAGATGAACTACCTTTCAACAACTGTTCTAGCAAGAGAATCACATCTTTCAAAAAGATCTTTTTTAGAAATGGCCTTTATTTATCAAGACAATAATTCCATCAATAAAAAAACAGATATAAGCCATTTGAGTGAAATTTATTCTTTTTTACTTTCACTTGATATAAAATAACACAAAATCAAATTAATTTAACGTAATGAAATAATGTCAAACTTCAATTTGAATATAAAAAAAATGAGTGACACCGATTTGTCATTTCGTTCAGAAATTTAATTATAACTTCAAAAATGTATCAATTTTTATAATTTTTTAACAAATAGCATCATTTTCAATGTTTCTTATATCGTATTATCAACATCTATGTAATCATTCTCACGACAGATTCTCCCTGATGATGGAATAAAAGATTCCGAAAGCTTGGAAAAACTTCAAAGAGTTTCCTTTTACATTGCTGCAGTCCCTACAAATAGATATCCTCTATATATATATATGTATATATATATATATATATATATATATATATATATATATATATATATGTATATATATATATATATATATATATATATATATATATATTAATGATATATATATATATATGGTAAGTAAGTAAGTAAGTAAGTAAGTTTATTAATGCCATAAACTAATGATGAACTTACAGTTACAGTTACACATACAAGTAAAATGTTGAACATCAAAATTGTTTTACATACGTCGGAATCAGAATATAAAATATGACAGGTAATAGAGAAAAATACACATATATAGAAATCTGCATATCACAATCATCCATGTGCATAAACACGAGCATAAACACGAGAAATTTAAAAATGCGCAAATGCAACCAAAAAGGAAAAAACAATATAAATCTTAGATGGAGTCAAAGTCAATTTCAAAATAGTCACTAATAGAATAGATCACTTAAAGATTAATAGTGGCACTTCGCGAACCCTCACTGGCAGCATGTTGAAAAACTTCCAGCTCAAAAAGTTTGTACCATTTTGAGACTTGGACAGCCTAAAAGATGACAATCTAACATCACTGCCACTATATATATATATATATATATATATATATATATATATATATATATATATATATATATATATATATATATACGAAAAGATGCAACGAAAATAAAACTGCCGATGAAGCTTGCCAGACGCTATAATATTTCCATATTCTTCATCGTATAAATGGCGTTGGTTACGGTCAGCATTATATATATGAATCTGAAGGATTGAAAAATAATCCATTATATTGTTTTTATCATCTGTGCTAACCTTCTTGATGTCTGCAATATTTATCGTTCTAAGGAGGAATTAGAATATAGTAATGTTGAAACTCACTTCGATAGCTTCACCTGAGGCTCCACTTGAAAAACTGTTTATTCATTGAATATATAGAACTTTGCACCTTGTTTAGCATGATATTTTGCAAACAATAGTTTGCTTAACAGTGTCTACACTGGTGGTTAGTATTATCGTCCATTTTCAAGTAGCCCTCAAAGTTCTCTTTCATTATGCATAATTGAGGAGCACCTAAAATTTTGGGTGGCCAGCATAATTCGAAATTTATTGAACCTACATATTATATTACATCGTTCAAACTGTTATTTTGTCACCCCGAAATACTACATTATTATTAAACTGGAATCCGGAATTTATGATTTCTCCAAGGGCCTGTCGCTTCCATAATTATTGTCTCAACTTGGATGCATAATCCAGTACAAAATTAATTACGAGCACGAATTCCGGGCATTAACATACACCTGCATGTATTACGCCTGGTCAACTGACCTTAGTTCGTTATATATTGCCAAGCTTAAACAGTAGAGGGTACTATATGAGAGCAATTAATCAGAGGATGAATAGTGTATTATCTGTAAGTAAAAAATTTAATTAGGACATAGTATTGTTAACGGAGTTATTCCGGGATACTCTTTTTCGACAAATCTCTGGGAATGTATTACATCTGACACAGAAAGCTATTGAAGTTCAACGAAGACAATGTACTCGTGAAGCCACATCGAAATTAAATATGAGTCAAAAGTAAAAATGTCTATAGCATACCAGGGTACTATTAATTAATAAACTGAAGCTGAATTTACTCCACACGATTCATTTCTATTAAGGAAAATGAAGTAATCTTTCAAAATTACGTAATTAAAATTATACTACAATGCAACAAAAACGGGTAACTGTACCCCACAGAGCTTTTGTGTAACGAAGATGTACCAAGTGTTAGATCCTTGTGTTTTCATGTATGCTGTGTTTTCATCAATAAAAATCGACAGGTAATAAACAGAAAATTCAACACAGACATGAAACACTCGAAAAGGCCAACAACCAAATAAAGAATCCTTTTCATCAAAAAGACAACAAGGAAAAATTCATAACAACAATAGCTCCAAAAATATTCAATACTTTAGCACAATATATTAGAATTATCAAAAAAAGAAACATCCTCAGGAAAAAAATCAAGAGAATACATAGGCAAAAATATGTTTATCCACTGCCTATAGACCGATGATACCAATTCTACCAAACTGCTTATCTATACAAACACAAATCTACCTCTAATGCGGTTTTACACATATGGCATATAACGGGATTTCCCATTCTAAAATACAGAAACAACTACACATACAGGTGTAAACCTAGGTGCAAACGAAAGTGAGTCAAGTTACTATTAAGGAAAATGTATAGTAACATGAAAGGCCATATTGAAAATCACTTCCATTGTATCCCCGTGATCCCTGGCAGTGAATTCGTATGGTCCTTGTCGGTAGGGTCTCTATTGATAAGCAGAATAAGTATTGAATGAATACATAATAATAATTGAAAGTAATAGATAATACTGAAAAATAATTATATGGATCAGTATTTTGACCTGATTTTTTCTCAGTAGAATCAGATATATATATATATATATATATATATATATATATATATATATATATTTATATATATATATATATATATACATATATATATATATATATATATATATATATATATATATATATATATATATATATATATATATATATATATATATATATATATATATATATATATATATATATATATATATATATATATATATATATACATATATATATATATATATATATATATATATATATATATATATAATATATATATATATATATATATATAATATATATATATATATATATATATATATATATATATATATATATATATATATATACAGTGGCGTAGATAGCTTTTTGCGATGGGGGGATATGACTTGGTGCAAAATTTCATAAGTTTTTCATCTAAAGTTCTATTTTTCTTGATAAAAATAATCTTTCATGTAGGTAGTACAAAATGAGCAGAAAAGTTAAATTAAGTTGGAAAAAATCGAATTATTAGAATTGGAAAAAATTAATTAAAAATCAGTGAAAAATTTAATTATATTTAATAGGAATATATACATCAGTGAAAATATTCTTGGGAAAATCAGAGCAGAAAATCTAGTTTTCGGCGTTTTTTGACAATCCATTTATGACTTTGTCAGCTGTGATTCCATTGTCACGATGAATTGCCAGAGCAGCCAAGCCTTTCAATAACAAAAAATTGGACAAACATGAGTTTTTAATTTGCAATGAATTTTATATATGCAGAAGGGTCATTACAAGTCCATTTATTTTATCGTGCTTCTTTGAATCGTTTCTATTCGCTTCAAACTTCGAGACCTGCAGCCTAGCTAATATTCTGAGCAACCTGATATTCGAAATAAAAATTCTAGGCAATCATCCAACTCTCTTATTGAATTTTTAGGCTCATCGCCTCTACGAATTAAATATTTCTTCCACACTTCCAACTAACGAGAACAACAGTGTGGAAGTACGAAATTTTTATAAAGCTCGTCAGTTTTGATGAATTTATCAGCTGCTATATCAATTTCGTATATATCATGTTTGAAAAACACCGAAAATCTTTCTAATACATTTAGTCTAGTCAACGCTCGCGAAGATTGTGAAAGTTATAAACAATATCCTGAAAAAAGGGGGTTTGGTTTGTTCCCACTATGTCAAAAATTGATCGAGATTTTTGAAATCTGAAGAAAGATTCGAAATGAAGAGAAAATTTTTTTCTCAGAGAGGTAAAATACGATTGAAAACAGGTTATTTGGTTTGGGCAAATAACGAGCATTAAGGACGCTTCAACGATGAACATTATTCGACCATAATAAATATGAAAATCAAGGAATGAAAAAATTCAGACAGTTACTAAATCGGTGAATGAGCAGTAATCTGGGGATCATAGCGATTTTTCAAATAGTTATGCAATAGTTAATTAACAATTTTTTAGTACTTGAACATGAAAATTGTGAGTGTGATAACTGTTCACTATAGATCTGAGATTTATTTTCATTATTGGAGCTATTATTATAAGGCTTCAGAATAAATCCCCGTTGAAAAAATAAAAAAAATTTTGATTTTTCAGGTGTTTATTAACAATTTAAGTACGTAGTTTTGTAACAACAAATTGAAGTTATTATTACAAGGAAACCAATAATCATCTCCTATTGTTTGTAAAATTGTTATAAACGAATGCGTTGTTTATAAGAGAATCAAGAAAAAAAAGTTATGATTAATTAAAATGTTCAATTTTGCAACTAAGTAAATTGTTAGTAAAAAACTAATAAATTTAATTTTTACATTTTTTTTAACGGGGATCTATTCTGCAGTCTTTCGAAACTGGCTCCAAGAGAGGAAAAAAATATCAGATCTATAGTTCAACAGTTATCACACTTGCAATGTTTCTGTTAAAGCAGTAAAAAACTATTACATGACTGATTGAAAAATCGCGATAAAAATGTTTTGCGGCTGAATTATTCTTCATTTTCCTATCCTGTATGAACGTGAAATTTTTCATTCCTTAATATAATATTTAATACACTCAGTTAAATAATGTTTATTGTTAAAGTTTCCCTAATGGGCGTTACTTTCGCAAGCCAGATTACACGTTTTCGGCCGTATATTTACCCCTCTGAGAAAATTATAAATATTAATCCTACAGTTCCGGGAGACTTTCTTTTAGATGATATCTTCCTTTTTTTGTATATCAAAAATATCAATTAGTTTTTGAGATAATTTTTTTTTCCAGTAAATTGATAATAACTTTTACAACTTTCTTAAACGGAACTTTACTTCTTTCAAAAAATATCTACATCTCTTCCGAATCGAATGATACCTTGTTCATATTCTTCAGAGACTGATGAAAAAAGTTGAAAAAAAAAGCACTTGTTGACTAGACTATATTCTCATGATTAGTAAATCTTTCTCCAAGATCCATGATGTATAAGTCCAGAAATGGATTGAACGCCATCAAAAGAAAACTTTCACTAACTCAATAATTTTTATTTACTTCAAAATATTATGAGGTAATTAAATTGACAATCAAATTCAAGGGTTAGTCATATTTTTATACCTACTCTACCTCAAAAATTATTCGAAATAATATTTATTGAAAATCTTCTATGAGCAGAAGTCACGGTCCTCGAATGTAAACAGGAATTCAATCACTAGGTCACTAGGACCAAAAAACGTATGTGAAATGTAAAATTTTATTCACGAAGGAAGAATTCAACCAAAACCTCCTTGCACTTCTTCTCTTTCTAAATTTTATACTACCTATTATACTATTGAACGAAACTGCTCGTGCTTTAGATATAATACTTAACTATTAAACAAAAGCTCGAGCAGTTTTTTTTTAATAGTAGGTACAGTATACAGTTTAGAAAGAGAAGAGGTGCGAGGATATTTTGGTGGACTTCTTCCTTTCGAAATAAAAATTTTCCATTAGAGCCATTTGAACTTTTTTAAACACGTTTTTTGCTCATAGTGGCCGATTAAACTACTAATTAACCATTGAATAAAATATGCTCAAAACTACTAGTTACTCTACCCAAAATTAGAAAAACGATTCAATTTCTTGATTTACTTTTATGTTAAAAATACGAGTAGATATTTACTTTACATGTGCTCAATCTGTCCATAATTATAGCGAGCGATCATTTCGTGGCTCCTGATTGGTCGGCCTGTTCGAAGCGCGGAAATTATACAATACTCAATTGCACAGCCGTCACGAAAACATATCTAGATGATTTTTATATAATTGCACATACATAATATCAAAAGAGGTGCTAGTGCTTAGTAAATTTCATGTATACTTAAAAAATAGGTAGATACGAGACTTTTATTCAATTCTACTATAATTTTTGTAGGCTCATGGGGGGGGGGGATTGATCCCCTTAATCCCCGCCCCCTATCTACGCCACTGTATATATATATGTATATATGTGTGTGTGTGTGTGTGTGTGTGTGTGTGTGTATTAACACTAAGGTTTACAAAATTAATGAATTACGTTCGAATTTCATCCATGCAATAGTAAGACAATATATTTTCACCCAATCCTTGTGAATCCAAAAATACTGGATGACTTTCAACTTGAAACCGAGAAATAACTTGTACTGCATAATGGTAGCAAAGGAAAACGGAAAATCACTGAGATTTAAAAAATTAAATTGAATTTATATAAAGCGTTAATTACAGTTTTTCAGCGAAATTTCAATTTCAATCGACGAACAATCTTAGCAATTAATTTTCACCCAAAATTAATTTGTAATCAACATGAACAGAATTTTGCCGTCCAAGCCAGGTATAATTTGATGAACAGAAATAAAACTCTTCTTAAAAATGTAGTATTCCGTGAGAGAGTTTAACGCCCCAACCCTTTAATTGGATTTCGTGTTTGCTGTCTTAAGCCGTTTAAAGCTGACTCGCTTTTAATTTACTTTCGGAATTAAAGCGTCACCTTCGGCTCTGTCTGTCACTCCAATAGTTTCAGTTTTCTTTGTATCGCATTTGAAGCAGAAAACATGTTTGATGTTGGAATCAAAATGCCATAGTGCTCCTCAATGAAATGTAGAATGTTCTACAAGCGAAATATTGAAACCTATAAAAATAAATTTTGTTTTATATATATATATATATATATATATATATATATATATATATATATATATATATATATATATATATATATATATATATATATATCTCTAGGGTCAACTCGAAATCTCAGAATTTGACATTGACATAAAAGTATGAAATTTCGGTAGATTGGATTATAATTGAACAAATAAAATTAAATGGCATGAAAAAGTTAGTTTTTGTATCCAGCAGAACGTTTGAACGATATTTTAAAAAACTTGTGATTTTAATTTTAATTTTATTATAAAAAAAGTATTATTATAAAATAAAATATCATTTTTATTCATTTTGACTATCAAACTAACTTACAAAAAAGTGGAGAATATTTTAAAAGTGCACAGCATTAATTTTTTTTTAATTCATAACTACTTACTCTCAAAAAAATAGCACAGTCTTGTCGAAAGGAGTTTCAGGTCTATTTTTAATCAGCCAAGTTTCTAGATAGGCCAAGCTACAGAGATTTTTTCATGTAAAAAGTGTTAGAAGAAAACCAGCTCCGCCCTTGTGTGTGAAATAGTTCCACATGATATAGTGATAAATTTTTCACTCGACTTTATTATTTATGTCTTTGTAATTAACAATTTTATGCAAAAACTCGCGTTTTTTTAGTTTTTTGCTTATAAAATTGAAACTATCAGAGTAATCGTGATGATGTCAATAGACTTATTGTAGAAAATGAAAAGACGAAAAAAATGAGAGGTCGGACGTCTCGATCAGACCCTTAGTCTAAGGGAAAATTGGAAAAAACCGTCCAAAATGCAGTTTTTTCAAAAGTTCATAACTCGGTTATTTTTTGAGTTGTAGCGTAGGTCCTCCGGTCAGTATTATTTATCAATATTAACTTTATTTGTGCGAAGAGCAGGAACTGTCCAATGCATAGTTTTTGATCTGTGGCCAACTGATTATGTTACTATGCAATTTTCCAGCAGACCTGAATGCGACAGGTATGGTCTGATTTCAATTTGCCAAAAAGATTTTGAAAGTAGAATTCTCGTAGTTCAAAACGTTCATCTTGGTTTTCCATAAAAATGCTGAGAAATATGTTAAAAATAAAGCTGAACATGACGAAAAACGGCCGAGCGCGTAAGAGAAGTTGAAGAGTGGGGGTAGAGCAGCAGGCAAGGAGAAGTATGACATTCGAAAGCGTCGGCATTTTGAACGTGACAGTAATTTCTAAACGTTGTCAGATAATAATTGTAAACCCCCACTCTTCAACTACTCTCACGCGCTCGGCCGTTTTTTGTCATGTTCAGCTTTATTTTTATCATATTTCTCAGCGTTTTTATGAAAAACCAAGATGAACGTTTTGAACTATGAGAATTCTACTTTCAAAATCTTTATAGTAAATTGAAATCGGACTATACCTGTCGCATTCAGGTCTGCTGGAATATTGCATAGTAACATAATCAAATGGCCACAGATCAAAAACTATACATCGGACAGTTCCTGATCTTCGCACAAATGAAGCTCATATCAATAGCTAATACTGGCCGGAGGATCTACGCTACAACTCAAAAAATAACCGAGTTATGAACTTTTAAAAAAACTGCATTTTGGACGGTTTTTTCCAATTTTCCCTTAGACTGAGGGTCTAATTAAGTCGTCCGACCTCTCATTTTTTTCGCCCTTTCATTTTCTACAATAAGTCTATTGACACCATCACGATTACTCTGATAGTTTCAATTTCATAAGCAAAAAACTAAAAAAACGCGATTTTTTGCATAAAATTGTTAATAACAAAGACATAAATAATAAAGTCGAGTGAAAAACATATCACTATATCATGTGGAACTATTTGACAAACAATGGCGGAGCTGGTTTTCTTCTAACACTTTTTGCACAAAATGCTCACTCTAAATCTCTGTAGCTTGGCCTAAGAGTGTAACGTTACTCAAAGGTCGCAAATCTTAAACGTCCATCGATGTGAATCATTTGAATATATATTAATATAGATATGCTATGTTCTACAGTAGGCTACTATGATGTTCTCACCTGATCTGATGAATGAACGAAAACTAGATATCGATTTATTTAATGAAGAATCCGATGAATAATAGAAAATGAAAAATGATTCAGGAAAATTTCCGAAAATAATGTTTTCATATACATACATCACATCTTAAAATGAATACCTATGTATAAGTTCAATCTCATTTGCTTTTCTAGAAAATAATCGTCAAAATATTCGATTATCTTCTCCAGTTTTCTTAACCATCAAAAAAATCAAAAAACTTCATATAAAATATGTACATAATATCGGCATCACTGTAATCAATTTCTCAGCCGATTCTATCGAAACAGTCAATGCCTGATTTTATTACAAACAACAGGCGACAACCTCGGCTGCTTCCATCCAGAGATTTTCCCATTTCCTCCGAATTGACATAAATCTTGATAAGAATCCCCTCTCGCAAATATCAATGCGGGGTATGAATATCAAGCAGTGTTTTATCTGATAGAAGGGAGAAGTCGAGCGAGAGTTTACACGTTCCCCGTACGTACTTTTCCTTTTCTGATTATATGAAGTTTCGACGACGTATTAAATATTTACCTTTTAGTAACTACCTGAGAGGTTTGGGGTTAACACCTTTTCATTCTTGTTTACCGTGTAGGATGTATTTATATCTTCTTGTTATATAAAGTGAAATACCTACTGATGAAATAAGGATTAAATTAACTGGCTATATGGTAAGCGATATTGTTTCATTAAAATTCCTAATATTTTGAAACAGTACAATACCTTTCTGAGTTTGCAAATGAAATCATTTTATACATCCGTGATATAAATCAATATATATATATATATATATATATATATATATATATATATATATATATATATATATATATATATATATATATATATATATTGATTTATATCACGGATGTATAAAATGATTTCATTTGCAAACTCAGAAAGGTATTGTACTGTTTCAAAATATTAGGAATTTTAATGAAACAATATCCCTTACCATATAGCCAGTTAATTTAATCCTTATTTCATCAGTAGGTATTTCACTTCATATAACAAGAAGATATAAATACATCCTACACGGTAAACAAGAATGAAAAGGTGTTAACCCCAAACCTCTCAGGTAGTTACTAAAAGGTAAATATTTAATACGTCGTCGAAACTTCATATAATCAGAAAAGGAAAAGTACGTACGGGGAACGTGTAAACTCTCGCTCGACTTCTCCCTTCTATCAGATAAAACACTGCTTGATATTCATACCCCGCATTGATTTTTGCGAGAGGGGATTCTTATCAAGATTTATGTCAATTCGGAGGAAATGGGAAAATCTCTGGATGGAAGCAGCCGAGGTTGTCGCCTGTTGTTTGTAATAAAATCAGGCATTGACTGTTTCGATAGAATCGGCTGAGAAATTGATTACAGTGATGCCGATATTATGTACATATTTTATATGAAGTTTTTTGATTTTTTTGATGGTTAAGAAAACTGGAGAAGATAATCGAATATTTTGACGATTATTTTCTAGAAAAGCAAATGAGATTGAACTTATACATAGGTATTCATTTTAAGATGTGATGTATGTATATGAAAACATTATTTTCGGAAATTTTCCTGAATCATTTTTCATTTTCTATTATTCATCGGATTCTTCATTAAATAAATCGATATCTAGTTTTCGTTCATTCATCAGATCAGTTGAGAACATCATAGTAGCCTACTGTAGAACATAGCATATCTATATTAATATATATTCAAATGATTCACATCGATGGACGTTTACGATTTGCGACCTTTGAGTAACGTTACACTCTTAGGCCAAGCTACAGAGATTTAGAGTGAGCATTTTGTGCAAAAAGTGTTAGAAGAAAACCAGCTCCGCCATTGTTTGTCAAATAGTTCCACATGATATAGTGATATGTTTTTCACTCGACTTTATTATTTGTGTCTTTGTTATTAACAATTTTATGCAAAAAATCGCGTTTTTTTAGTTTTTTGCTTATGAAATTGAAACTATCAGAGTAATCGTGATGGTGTCAATAGACTTATTGTAGAAAATGAAAGGGCGAAAAAAATGAGAGGTCGGACGACTTAATTAGACCCTCAGTCTAAGGGAAAATTGGAAAAAACCGTCCAAAATGCAGTTTTTTTAAAAGTTCATAACTCGGTTATTTTTTGAGTTGTAGCGTAGATCCTCCGGCCAGTATTAGCTATTGATATGAGCTTCATTTGTGCGAAGATTAGGAACTGTCCGATGTATAGTTTTTGATCTGTGGCCATTTGATTATGATTATATATATATATATATATATTTAATTATTTATATATATATATATATATATATATATATATATATATATATATATATATATATAGGGAGTCCCAGATGAAACTTTCCATCTCAATATTTCGTTCAATATGAAGTTTTGAAAATAATCCAAGAACAGATAAATATTCAATATTATAGGTTAACGATTAATATTTTTACTTTTTTTGTTATTGCTAACTCTTTGCTGATCTTTCAAATCTTCCACAATACGTTGTCTTCAAGCTCTCAACATTTTCAGGATGATATTCAATTATCATTGATTTCAGCTGTCCCTAAAGAAAAAAGTCTTTCGAACTTAAATCATGATACTAAGCTATCTCAGAAGAAAACAATTTTAAATTAAAAATACAAAATTCTAGATATTTTTATTCTTCTCTGTATCGAAAAATCTTTCATACTATGAATCAATATGCATTATAGTGCCATTAGAAATGTCAAACCTGAAATCTGGGATGGCAATTACAAAACAAGTAATAATGTAAATCAAAAGTTCCCTTGAATTAAAAATCAAAAAGTTTTCGGAATTTTTTTCAAAACTTCATATTACTGAACAAAATATTTAGGAGATGTGAATGGATCTCATGTAAATAGAACTTGTTACATATTTCATTCAATAAATAAATAGATTTTATAGATTTTGAATATATCTAATTAAAAATGAACAGTTTTAAAAGGTTGTTGGTCGGGATGATTATTAAAAGAAAACCAATTCAAAGATGTGGCAAATCTTTGAATTGGTTTTCTTTTAATAATCATCCCGACCAACAACCTTTTAAAACTGTTCATCTATATATTGGTCGTTATCTCCACATCTGTATATGAGCTAATTAAAAATGTTGTTTTCCACGAGCGTGCGCAAAATAGGTACTTTGGACACGCACTTGGAAGAGCGAAATTAAACTTTGCACACTAGTGCAGACAAGGCTTAACATTAGCAATTTATACAGAAGTGAAACATTTTCTATGAAATTGATCGTCAGTGTCAAACTAATTGATTAATTAATTTATGTTCATTATACATCTAATAAGTCCAAGCACAGAAAAAAAAATCTCGTAGAAAAAATACTGTTCCTAACTCTTGCGCAGTGTGTCTTGTTCGCACTCAACTGCAGCCAGCGTGCTAACAAGACTTACTTTCCGCACTAGTTAGGAAATATACTATTGCAGATGGCAGGTAAACGTGAACTAATCCCCTTCTTCAAAGCTGCTATATTCATGTCAAATACTGTTTCAAATCTAGAAATTGATCTTAAGTTTAGTTTAATTTTGACTATATCTATATATTAGTTTGAGTAGTGAAACTTAGGAAATATATTAAGTAATTAATTCAATATAAGCAGCGAAGGACACATATTTAACCTGCATATACTCGAATGAACTGCATATCCAAAGTCTGGTGAAAATACACATTTCTGAGCTGGAACTCTTCATCATTGAAGAAGTTCGCAGTACGAGCTTCGCCTGCCCGAAAGAGATGGATTTGCGCTAGACATCTCGAAATGTCAGACACGTCAAGGGGTAAAATGGATCGTCTGAAAAAACGGTATTCAAATTGGCCTTTAATTCAGTTTTCCTTCCTGTCTCATATTTCACTGCGATCTGATAGCGAAGTCGTGGAGCCTTCGGCACACGTTCTAGTTTAGTGTGGAACGCGTCCTTGTTATTCGAGATTTGGTTGTAGGATAAAGGACTGCCGAAGGACGCTAGACTTGGTAGAAAAAGGGTGTCTTGTTTTGACAGTGGGAGTCGAATGAATAGAAATCATTAGATTTATCAGGCGGCAGTGAAATGATTCATCGTTTTTTCGGTTGACTATAAGCCGATTGAAATAATCAGTGTTGAATAAATAATACCTCTATGCATTATTTTCCCAGCTTAACAATACACAAAGAAATTAAAATATACAGAAAAAAAATCGATACTGATATATCAGATGGAAATTGATTCTTAGACAGCTGTTCTTTGTAGTCCTTGCAATTCATCAGGGAAAAAATCTACACGGTGTGAGTTTTAATAGTCAAGGTCATGACACGAGGCTGAGCGGCCAATTGATCTTTACACCGAAGGTCCACAAGACTTACCAAGCTAGTTAGTCGAGTATGTTAGGTACGCTGACTAGTATTTGGGAGGTCTCGGGTTCAAACCCCGGGGCCGACTCGTCTGCCATGAGTTGTTTTCAGAGGTTTCCTCATGGTAATGTAAGTCACTAATTGCAAACTTACAAGGCGAATGCTGGGCCAGTATTAATCTTCTGAACCCTACGCACAGTTCCTATGTTCCATAAATATCCCGTCTCACCTATCCTTAATGCACACTTGTACATACAAGTGTATCCTCTGATCTGGCTGAAGGAGTTAATCCCAAACTCAAGCTGCCTTCTCCCTGACACAGTTTCCTTTTTTCCTTTTCCACAAGACGATATTTCAGAAATCACATACCTTTTTGGCACCAACAGTATATAACGTCCTTCCAGTTCACATAACATTTAGTTGCAACAAACATCGTTATAGAAAATTATTAAAGTACTAAAAACTTAGTCCCTCCAGGAAGTTTGTGAAAAGTCTTTTGAATATTAATAGTTTTATCCTATACCTATATATATATATATATATATATATATATATATATATATATATATATATATATATATATATATATTTTTATATATTTATTTATATATATATAAATTTATATATATATATATATATATATATATATATATATATATATATATATATATATATATATATATATATATATATATATATATATATATATATATATATATATATATATATATATATATACAAACTAACTTTTACTTGTTGGCCGTTCTGGCATGATGAATTATTTGAAGGTTATGGATGTGAATGGACTACAGTTTCCATCCTTGAAGAAGGTGGTTACCTGGCATTTCCATCACTTGGGATGTCTTTTGATCTCCTTCTAGGTATTTTTTCGTTGAGTTATTTATTTAGCTTATGGAGATAGATTTATATTTTTGGTAATAAATATTATTAATATCAAAAATAATGATTATTGTTGCTTTTAAGAAGTGTCTATGTAGAAAATTATTATTTAGAAGCATTTCATTTCGATTATATTCGGAGACAATTGAACCATAATTATAAGGAAAACACTTGGGTATATTTAGCTTTGATGTTATATCAATAAACCAACATATATTTCGACGGATAATAAATCGTTTTACAAAATAAAACAATGTGAAAATTAAAGTACTTAGGTTGGGATGTAGATATGGGAAGTTTTTTATCTTATGCAAAAGAGAGTTATATACTAGATATTCCTTCTCAATCGGAAAAAAAAGATTAAAACTACTATAATTTTCTTCCGGAATGGAATCACTTTCTGAGCTTCAATACAATATATCAAGATTCATTTGAGATTTACATTTAATTGGCACGATCTGTATATAACTCATTATCAATCTGTATATTCTAATTACGTTTTATAAGGATGAATAATAATTAATAAGCTCAATATTGAAAAAAAATTGAAAAATGTAATTGGAATGACCGTAAAATATTAAAATTTATGTATTCTAGTACAGTTAAAATGATAAATTACTCAGCATAAAATTAAATATATTTAAATATACTAGTGATCGGTCAGTAAATTCTCAGATTTTCAATATTGAATGTTATTTGTTTGCCTTTGGCAAAATTGACACAAGCCATGATTGTATAAACTAACGAAGTTGCCTGAGTTGTTTCCACGAATTTAACTTTTTGTAATATATATATATATATATATATATATATATATATATATATATATATATATATATATATATATATATATATATATATATATATATATATATATATATATATATATATATATATATATATATATATATATATATATATATATATATATATATTCCAAAATTTTAAAAGAAACTCAAATTAAGCAGATATGTCATCTCGTTTTCAGCTTACTAACTCTAAAAATATAACTCGTGGCAGAATTTACAGTCCCTTGTCTAAATGCCAACACATAAATTAGAACCCTCGAACACAAAAAGACCAAGTACCGCCCTTTTCGAAATCAAGGTGTCAGGCTTCCCTCTCGAATTTCA
>JARQZK010005073.1:407500-432500 GCA_030704885.1 Cynegetis impunctata
TTTTTATATTAAGTGAGAGTTTATTGAAATCAAGCCACTCCTTAACATCTTGCATACCTTGAGTTGCTCTTTCTTTAACATATATATATATATATTTATATATATATATATATATATATATATATATATATATATATATATATATATATATATATATATATATATATATATATATATATATATATATATATATATATATATATTATTTTATTTCAACTTGTGAAAAGTTATTTTCAATTCAAATATATCGCGCCTTTTTGTAGGTATATTTGAAGGGGTTCATTGATTACGTTATTCTGGTATACAATGTGTATAGGGGTACTGTATATATATATATATATATATATATATATATATATATATATAGATATATATATATATATATATATATATATATATATATAAATAGATATATATATATATATATATATATATATATATATATATATATATATATATATATATCTATATATATATATATATATTAATATATATATATATATATATATATATATATATATATATATATATATATATATATATATATATATATATAGATATATAGATATACAGTACCCCTATACACATTGTATACCATATTAACATATTCAATGAACCCCTTCTAATATACCTACAAAAAGGCGCGATATATTTGAATTGAAAATAACTTTTCACAAGTTGAAATAAAATATTCTGAAACCCATTTCGTCATAATATTGACTTCATCTCGTACTGAATAATGGTATTGCAAAACAATCTGTTTATATGAAAAATTGAACAACACAAAGGGTGTTCCTAAAGAAACCAAATAACAATAAGCAACTCATTCAGAGTAATAGGTAGGTATATTAAACAGATTAAGGAGAGGTCAACGATTTACTTCAATCTGGCCGTTAACTAGGTTTTATGTTTATTGATGTAAAAGTTGGTTTTGTGGGGAGAATTTTCGAACTGTAATATATCATAATTGTTATTGAAAGTATGAGTTTCTTGAATAAAATGACAAGCATAATTAGGTTACGTTTTTAGCTTAATATAGCTATCTTGGTGTTCATGTATTCGAGTTTTGTTATTTCTAGTTGTACGTTCTAAACATAAAAATGTTTCTATTTCTCTATAAATTTATGCAATATATTTCTATGTTCTGTGAAAAGAGTGACACAATAACTTAACCAGTATTTTATGTGACAAGAATTAGACTTAGTTGCAAATAAGTTCCTTTCGATAATTTAGATATTTCAATAATAAAAAAAAGGAGTAATATTTTTAATTCCCACAAATATTCTTCTATGTGTTCTTCTCTTTCAGTGTTGCTAATATATATAGATATTTCAAAAACATGTACAGTATCTCCCCCACCATATACCTATGTTGATGACCATATAATTGTGCAATATACTTTTATGTTCTGAGAAAAAAGAGTGACTCAATAAGTTGAGCAATATATCATGAAACATGAATTATATTCAGTTACAAAACAGTTTATTTTAATAATTAGGATCTTTCAATAACAAAAAAGGTAATCATATATTTAACTCCCACAAATATTTCTCTATGTGTTCCATTCTATCCGAGTTGATACAAAGATCACTTCCTTATATATATTATTAAAACGATGAGATATATAGATATTTTAAAAAGATTTATAGTACCCCCATTTACGCTGATGGCCATATTAATACAGTCAATTAATTCCCTGATGAAGCATCCAAAAAAAAAATTTCCATCCATCTAGAAAACTGCCAAAAAATTAGCTATATATGCGCTAACGTCCGTCGGGACCCGGCTCATTTGCCATGGCCGCGACACATTAAGAACGGCCGTTAGCTGATCATAAATTTGCCGCACACCACGGTGTTTTGGAGTTTTGGAATGAAACGAAATTTCCATGGCCTCGTTTAAATTTAATTTCAACTTTTGAAAACGAAATACAACACCTGGTCGTATACTTTGGGGTGAATATTGATGAGAATGTACATACAATAGGGCTTGTTCATGCACGCTAAAGTGAAGATTTCAATAATCTGTGTAATAATTGTGAAATTGATGAGAAATACACAGCTGGTCGTATATGCTTGAGAGTTAATATTTATGATATAGTCTGTCCAGCGACCGTTGGCGTGTACGTCACCAATTGTATATGACGTCGATGGTGAACACTGCTGCCAGACGTAATAAATAATCTTAAAGCTAAATAGCTAACCCAATTTTCAACAGAATGGGATATCTTGCATGTTTGACATAGCGGGGATTTTTAGCGGTAAATTCAAATTGACCATTATTCCCTACCAGAACTGTATATCTATATGGAATCCATATTCATCGATCGATAAATCAAACTTAATTACAAAATCTTCTAGGTTACTCGGCGACTGTCAACCGTGAAATGCCAATTACCGGCGCGTTGGTCGAGAGGGTCCGACAACATTGCAAATTTTTCAATTAAATGACAACTTAACAAACATTCAACTTATTTTCATTACTCGGAATGTTAGTTTTTCTTGAGAAATACATACGATTTGATATGTTAAGAACAGAATATTTGTCGAAATGGATGATCTGGTCACTATCACCATTTAACTACTTTTTCAGAAAATTACTTACGACAGATATGAATTTTGACCATTTCGAATTTTATTTATTTGGGTAGGCAGCCTTGTGTCGTTATTTGCGCATGACTGTGACGTACACGCCAACTTAGACTGGACAGACTATAGCATAGATACTGTAGGATTTGTTTACGAAAATGAGACTTTAACAATCTGCGTAGTGTTATTGTGAAAAAAAGTTCAATCTAATGAATACCTAGAACTGTATTATTAGAAAAACACATGTTTGATTTTAACGGTTATTAGGGTTCCGTACCCAAAGGGTAAAAACAGGACCCAACTAGTAAGACTTCGCTGTCTGTCGGTCCGTCCGTCTGTCCGTTCGTATGTCAGTCACCAGGCTGCATCTCAAGAACCGCGACAGCTAGACAGTTGAAATTTTCACAAATTGTGTATTTCTGTTGCCACTATAACAACAAATATTCAAAACAAAATAAAATAAATATTTAATATGACAACAGGTAGGCACTTGAAATATTCACAAAATACTCAGTTGTTTTTTAAGTTTAATAGTAAATAATAAAATTGAAATGAAATAAATATTCAAGGGGGGCTCTCATACAACAAACACCATAGTTTACCTATTTTTGCTCGACATCAATAAAAGGTAACAGGCAGGCACTTGAAATATTCACAAAATACTCAATTGTATATTTACTTTAATAACAAATAACAAAATTAAAATAAAATAAATATCTAAGGGGGCATAGTCAATGGTACGGAACCCTTCGTGCGCGAGTCCGACTTGCACTTGGCCGCTTTTATTCGACTCTATGACTGGGTGTTTCAGTTATTAGCAATAACTACAACAGTACACATCATTTGTCACAAAAAAAGAGTTTAATAATCGTATATATAGACAAAGCACCTACACACAGACATGAAACATTACAAGATGTCCATAAATTGCTCATGAAAAACGATTACCCAATAAAACTTATACAGAAAATCACTAAAAATAGAATTCATAAACTTTACAACACATTAGAAACATCAAAAAAAGAAAATATTAACAAAAAATATATTCTTCTCCCATATATTCCTGATTTAAGTAATAAAATTTCACAAATTTTAAATCCACACGATATTAAAGTAGCCCACACCGCACAAAATCAAATTAAACAAATATATTCTAAATTAAAAAGTAAAACACCTCTTCTGCAAAAATCTCATGTTGTTTATATTATACCCTGTAATAATTGTAATAAATCATATATAGGACAAACTTTTCAAAATTTAGAAGAAAGACTAAAAGCACACAAATATACCAGAACACAAACCACAGCACTAATAAAACATAAAAACAATGAGAATCATACTTTCAACTTTAATAGCACGAAAATTTCAGAAATAGAAAAAGATCAAAAACGCAGAGAAATTTTAGAAATGTTACATATTCAAAAAAATTTAAATAAAGTCGTAAATGATAGAACAGATATCAAACATTTGAGTTCAATATACGCAGATTTAATTCTTCAATTTTTCGAAGAAACAACATTAATCAAAACAAACAAACTCTAACCATAACAACTCATCTTCTTAGACAAAATCTAAACATGTGATCTCCAAAATTACAAGTAATGTTTTTTTAAAGACAACAATCAAATATTTTAAATCTATTTTGTACATTACGTGGGTGAAGGTTTCTGTGGTTCCCTTCCCATCTAATATCAACGGACCTGTCTGTTGATATTGGACTAAATAGCACGTAATTAATAACTGAAGACGGCCACAGCCGCAATGAGAAATTTTTGAAAACAAGATAAATAGTACCCTATTCTTTGACTTTTCAAAATCAAAATAATTTGAACCTATTTCGAACATTACGTGGGTAAAGGTTTCTGTGGTTTCCCTTACCATCTAATAATAACAGATTTGAATGTTAATATTGGACTGAATAGCACGTAATAAATAACAAAGAACGGCCACAGCCGAAAAAAATTTTAGGGAGACATAGTAGTCTTTTTCTATTCAAATTTTTTCAAATCAATAAAAGTCAAAGAAATTTCAATTTTTTCAAAAGTTTTGATAAAGCCACGAATGTCGTGGCGAAACGTCAACTTTTTAATAAAATCGAGTTTTTTGAGATTCAACAAGCCTGTTATTGCTAATAATTATCAAAAGATTAGAAATAGTTCACAGGCAACAACAATTCGAATGAATATATATATATATATATATATATATATATATATATATATATATATATATATATATATATATATATATATATATATATATATATATATATATATATATATATATATATATATATATATATATATATTTGAATATGTATCTGACTCATGAACCATCTTATTTATATTGTAAATAATTCTTTTATTGGGTTTTCTGGTTCAGTTAAAATGGAAATGATGTTGAAATTGTTCTAATAACGTTTCGGTTACTATTTTAACCTTTATCAAATTTACATATGTCATGTCATTGCTCAAATAAATAAATACACAAATCATGCTTAATAATATCTTAACAGGTTCAAATCTTACCATAGACATATCATAAAACACATTCACAATGTTCAAACTTGACAGAAACGAACAATTATAGTTTTACTTTTCACTTGGAAATTGAGATCTTTTAAGACATATATACATAAAAAAAATATTTATGTGTTAAAAGATGCCAATTTCCAATTGTTCGTCTCTGTCAAGTTTGAACATTGAGAATGTGTTTTATGATATGTTTATTGTAAGATTTGAACCTGTTAAGTTATTATTAAGCATGATTTGCCTATATTTATTTATTTTAGCGATGACATGACATATGTAAATTTGATAAAGGTTAACCCTCTCGGTCACGAATTAAAACTATTGGAGCGAAAAATCTGAAATTTACTGTGATGCAACTTATGTTTTGTTGAAAATTTTTGATGTTAAATTCAGATTTTCAAAATGCTCCGTTTGGGCACTATGACATGTCCCCAATTGAGGACATCATGAGCTGATGTAAGACAAAAATTTTCCAGAAATATGTTCAGAGGGTAAAATATTAATATGTTTTATTAAAATAACATTACAGGGTATGGTATTTCATGAATGGTCCATTTTCGAAGTACTAAAATGTATAAAATTTAACTTTTGCAGAAATAAAATAAAAGTGCTGTTATATTTACCTAGATGTTGCCTTTACCGCTAGCTCACAATGTCCTCAAATTAGGACACCACACTTTCAAAAATCGCTGATTACAATATGCACAAAAATCGCCAAACATAATTACTTTGGAACAAGTCTACACTTATTGTGAACGCGAACAAAAAGTTTTCAAACACGTGATCTAACGAATATAACCAAAAAAAAAATAAACAGTAGAGCGCTACACTGCTGTCACAGCTACCCTACGGAAACCTATATTTCAAATGAATGAATTTTTTTCCATCAGCTTGTAGATGGCAGCACATATATTCATTTGGAAGTATATGATGTCCATAACTGAGAACAATGTGACAGAGAAGTAAGAGCAAGCGGCACTTCATAGGAAAAAATCCAAAGTAGGTTGTCCTCAATTGAGGACAAGGTGAGCGAGAGGGTTAAAATAGTAACCGAAACGTTACTAGAACAATTTCAACATCATTTCTGTTTTAACTGAACCAGAAAACCCAATAAAAGAATTATTTACTGTATATATATATATATATATATATATATATATATATATATACTTATATATAATATATATTATATATATATATATATATATGTATATATACATATATATATATATATATATATATATATATATATATATATATATATATATATATATATATATATATGTATATATATATATATATATATATATATATATATTTATATATATATATATATATATATATATATATATATATATATATAGAGAATAAAAAAATATATATATATATAATATAAATATATATATATATATATAGTAAATATACCTGTTAACTTAATTCCAATCCTCTAGTATCTCTATGTAAAATATGGAAATCTTTATTAAATGAATGATTCGTTGATATTATGTAGGACTGAGATACCAAGATTTCAGTATTCATTCTATACGAAGAAGCCACCGTGTGGTGAAACACCGCGTCATAGAATCAAATATAATAGCCGTTAAACTTAAACATGTGTTTTTCTAATAATACTGTTATGAGTTTCAACCATGTAACGTCCGCATCAATTTAAAACCTAGAACTCTAATCAAATTTTGAAGGAGTACGCTAACGACACTGACACTACGTCTCAAGGAAGTCACTTATAATTATTAAATTCATTTTTAATTTAGTAATTTTTGATTAAGAGGGTATTGTATAGTAATTTGTTCATTGTGATAAGTTAAATATTAAATATATATAATGATGTCGAAATGTATTTTGTTTTTTATATGTGTGTGTGCTCACCTTTCAGTAAGTTAATCAATTTTTTTAATTAAAATTTTCCCCCTTCAGTGTGATAAAGCCTCACAGTTTGAGAATCGCTGTGCTAAGCAGTGTTAAGTTCGTATATCGAGAAAGTAAACCTTTCATGCATATCGATGAAGGAGAAGCAAATATTTATCGTTAATCTAATGTTTGATAAAAATCAATTCAGCCAAATAGATTATCTGTAAATGTACTGATACCTATAAGTTATTTATTAATTACACACGACTATATAAATTTTCGTTTTTATTCCTCACGAAACAGCATATCAGTAAACTGTTATCAATCACGCCTACAGATAAATATATCCATACTGATGATACTATAATTCAACCAGCTCATTATTTTATTTTAATTATTTAATTTCCTTCACAAAAAAATATCTCATAAAAAACTTCAAAATAACATACTGCTAATTGAAACAGAAATGAAGCAGAAAAAACTTTTGGAAGACTGCGTACGAAATCTCAAAAGTTAAGCCCACAGCAAACCATAAGTATTTTTCAATTTACTGGAAGCTTAGAGTTCATAAATTTTCCGTCCGTTCACTGACCATGTTTGCGACAAAAATTGAATAATCTCGCCTGGATGGTCATTGTTTCAATCGTAATCCAGGATTTATCCCACACAAAATGTGAAAATGTAAAAACTGGGATTAATTTGGTTTTTATAATATAATGGAACAACTCTTCTGTTTTAATGGGATAAACCTGTTTCTATAGTTTCAGCTCATAATTAAATTTTCAAAATTAAATTACTACTTAGAAATAATATTTTTGTGATTATATAACTTATGTGTGAATAAGCCAATAGAATCCGTGAATTTTGCATCGTTACTGCGTATTGATAAGTGAATATACCCTTGACGACGTTTTGGTGTTTGGCCTCGTGTCAAAATGTGAATGTTTTTCATATTGAGGATGTTTTGACGTCTGTCAAAACAAAGTGTTAATTTTTATTCGTTATATAATCGTAACGAATCCAACTCGAGCAAATGAAAAAAATCGTTAAACTGACCTCGTCACTCGGCGTACACGAGAGCGTTTCTCAAAATACGTCTCGTGACTCGGAAGTATAATCGATTATTTTCGATGTTATTGTGACATTATTACTGATTATTTAACTCATGTATGAATAAGCCAATAGAATCCGTGAATTTTGCATAACTACTGCGTATTGACAAGTGAATATACCCTTGACGACGTGATATAATCTTTTTGATATTTCGCCTCGTGTCTAAATGTGAATGTTTTCGTATTGACGATGTTTTGACGTTTATCAATAAAAATTAATATTTTTATTTTTCATTCGTTATATAATCGTAACGAATACCACTCGAGCAATCGATAATATTCGATTATACTGACCTCGTCACTCGACGTATTTTCTTAAAACACCAATCAAGTTGCGCTCTCGTGGATGTTTCGCACAATGACTTTCGGAAGTATTTACTCATAATTTTTTGTATTAGGTTCTTAGAAATATAGTGTATATTTTGACATAGTAATATAAGATGTATCAAATGAGAAGCGTTTACTGCTTTGTATACCTTTCATGAGATTCAACTATTTTGATCAGTCGTTTAATTTCGAAATTAGTATTTTATTTTCTGAAGATGCCAATTAATTGAACGAAAATCTAGCGTCGAGTGTTGAAACAGTGATATAAGTTTGTTTTACGTCGATATTTATTATAATATTTTAAAAAATACTGTCACTGTGTCTTAATTGTTTTTCATTATGATTTACAATAAATACTTATGTGGACTCTGTTCAATTTTTGGAAATTAATTAACTGCAACTACATCTCAATAGATACGTAGCTGGAAAAGCAATTTTGCACCTATTTCCACTGTTGCACATACAAGAAAGGAACTTTGAGTTTATACCTTTATTATTTATCTCGAAAGAGACGACACTTCTCGCGTTCTACGGCGTTGGAGTCAAAAAAAAGCATACGCTTTTATGAATCTACATCGTACGCCATGAATTTTTGATTTCTTGTCGCGATATTGGAGCGTGATAAAGAATGAAATTGTCCTTTAATAGCTTACTGCGTTTCTCGTGTTAGCGCTTTTTTCGTGTCTCGATCTTGCCGGTGAAGAAAAATATGTGACATAAGGAAGTTCGACTCCCTCCGTCACTTCATCAATATTAAATTTTTTTTCATGCAAGTCAACCGATATTAGGTTTTTATCGCATCGTAAATTTTTTTTTATATGTTTTCTGGATAGCAGCGAGGTGCAACGAAGGGTTGATATTCGTCGGCCGTAGGAGCAACAAATAAGTGTAGATCTCATATTGTGAATAATACATGCAATTTTTTACAAGAGGAGAATTCCAGAATTTCATTTGTTTCTTGAAGGTGAATTCACATATGTGTTTATGTATTTCATATGCTAGAGAACGAAGTGTTTCAATGAGAAGAGCCGTAAAACAGAGTACCTTCTAGGTTCATGTGAGTGCCAAATAAAACTTAAAGATAAAAGAAAGAATAACAAGGTCTTTTTAGTCTGGGTTTTCGGTCACTGGGATTCAATGAAAAAAAGAGGCCAATACACTTACCAGAAAGGAAGCACGAATGCCATTTACTGACCCAGAACTTTTATGTGGTATAGCAAAATGCACCTATGAGAAAGAGTTTCGGGAGGAGAAAACCAAACACTCTGGCAGAATCTTCAAGGGATTAATCACTGTAAGAAGTTCCTTCGTAACTTTAAAACTGCAAGAACCTCAGGGTATCTGGATCTCAGTAAGAACAAATAACACATCTTCGCTGACTTTATTACAGAAAACTGTCGCCTCATGAAGCATCTGATGAGCATAGGTTCATCAGAAGCTAACGAGTTTAGATTCTATGGAGGAGGAAAAAACTCTTGTTCAACTGGTCATAGAATACCTTTCTATTGAAAGCTAACGGAAAGATTGATTCAGACAAAAAACATGTAGCAGTGAGGACGTACCTCCTTGAAGCCGTTCCAGATATTACATTTCATTAGTACTCTGGCTTCAAAAATATGTCCGGGCAAAACCCGGACAAATTTTTTGTCCGGGTGTGTGAGGCTTGAGTCTCAGTGACGGAGAAAAGCTATTAAATGCAAGCCAGTTGTAGCTGAATTTTTTTTAAACATCTATATTCTGAACTGCTCAAAATTGCACAGTATTATATTTGTATAACAGCTCACAATGCGAATGTGGAGTGGGTTTTTTGCTAGTGTCGCAGCAATGGACGAAGGAGAGAAACTTGCAAAATACACAGACACTTTCTTCTTTGATCAAAGTAAAGTCTAATTTTAAAAACTTGAGTTGCTCCGACTTTTACAAATTCATAATGGACAACGAAGACATTTTGGGAAAAATTGACAAGTCTGAAAAATTCCAGTTCAAGTTAAATTAGTAAAAAAGAACTTGATCTCGTTAAAATTAAAACTTGTTACTTATTTTTAATTTATAGTTAATAAATAATTTGGGCTTTTGGGTACCTAACCTATATAACTAAACTAGATGACCTATCCTATAATTTGTTATTACAATGTAGAGTATAGTCTGTTTGATTTATGATCTACCAAAAATTATCGTTATACGTTTTTTTCATTTGATGATACCAAAAAAAAAGGGAAAACTGTAAACTGGGTTATATTTTATTCGTTTTTTGTTGTTATGTTTATATCGCAAACAAGCGGTTTAAAGTTTGCATAAATGAAAAATTTAAAATATTAATGAAGTTTTATTTTATTCGAAAAAAAATATTTTTTACGGGGTGTCCGGGAAAAACCAAATTTCACCCAAAAGTCCGGGGTTTTTAAAATTTTTGTCCGGAATCGGCAATTTAGGTGATGGCAACCCTAACTAGAAGGCGAGCTGTAGATGGCGCAGTATTAAGAACAGCTCTGATGGGGGGCACAATAGACGTTAACGTCGCAGTGCAACCCCATATATAATGATAATGATAACGTAACAGAGTCAAACAACATTGAATTCAACATTAAAATGGTAAGAAAATATACTTTTATGAATATTTTGTAATTTTTGTTCATTGAGAAAATTAAAATTTTCAAGTTATTAAAGAATACAGATATTAATCATATTTTACGCTATGGACCTATGGTTAGACGCAGGTTCCAAACTGCTTGAGAGCTTCGAAGCAATGTACATTATTAAACGACTACTTTTTAATAAAACCACTAAAACTCCTAGACATACACTAACATCCATACCTAACCCAGGATGCTTCACAGACGAAGTTCCTAAAGCTTATTTGAATAATGTGATAATTGTCGAGAGAACTTAGTGCACGTGAAAAAGTTAAATGGATGAATAAAACGATTCAATGATTTAATATAAAGTTCACTCAGTAATTCCATGATTTTTTGAAGTTTGAATGTTTTATATTTGTTATTGGCAGTATGAACGCAAATAAAGATTAGATATAATGGCGGAGGTGCCGGATTAGTAGATGTAACTAGTAACGAATGTTTCTCGAAAACTTATATTGTAGGTAAAGAAGTTTTTGAAAAAATTTTTTCTATTATGAACATTGATTATATGAATTCTTATTTATGACTTTCCATTATTTTCTAGAGAAATTTTATTTTATTGTCAAATAATAACAAGATTTGTGCATTCAAAATCATGTTTCCAGTTGAAGGTTCGTATTTGAAGATTAACTGATGAATTATTTTTAAAAATAGTTAAAGAAAATTCATGTTCTTCATTGTTACTTTGAAGTTTTTCACACTTCCTATAGATCAGAGACACATTACTAACCGAAATATGTTGTATTGTTTCGAAATCAATTTTAATGTATACCTATTTAAAAATTGTTTGACTACTTTGATTCAATACTCAGCTTGGCTTTGTTTTCACACTTAACTTTTTACTTCTTTTATTATTCGATTCGTAAAATTCTGAAATGAATAAATATTTTTTTTATTTTGAAGAGGAAATGCTGTGCAAGGTCAATAAATTTTTTTTAAATATTAAATAGTTCTATGATTTATTATCCTAGTGAGATGAATACTTACAAATTAAATAAAAGCACATAATAAAATAGTTAATTTAAAACTATACGATACCTCTGTTGATATTTCTGATTAAAATGAACTTTGAATGTTTCCAATTGTAGAATTTCGCAACAACGACTAAAGTTCTCAAGAAGAGTGTCAGCTTCGAAATTCAAGCGACAAACTTTCGGCTCCCGTAGGAGTATAGAGTTGCACTGAATACCTAATAAAAAGTGCTGCACTCTACTATATAACCACTCAGGTGGCCTGAATTATTCCTAGATTATTCGCTATTCCACGAATGAAAAAGTTTTCCAACATTTCGCGAGAATTATTGAAAGGCCGCGAGTTTGCATGTCTCCAACACAAAGAGAACTTGTTTAGTTCCATCGAAGTTGGAAGAAATTTCTGCATTATGTCGGTGCGAGAATGGAAGTTTCTGTTCGTTGAACTAACCGATTGCGAGGAGCAGATTAAATTTAATCTCAGATTATTTCGTCGTGAAAATCGATACCAAAAAGATTAACTTTTAAAAGTTTAGTGAACATCATGTAATTGATGATAGCGCAACATTAAGAAAATTTTATCATACTATCTTTTAACTTTCGTGAGCAGAAAATGAAGAATATCTATTCTTTAATGATAAGCAATGAGAACAAATGTAATAAAAGCTGATTTCAAGGTTTATAGTGTTAGTCTTCTTCACTACTATTCGAAAAAAAATTTTGATACTTAATTTCACAAAAAAACCCTAGTAATATACTAGATTTCATCCACTTTTTCATGTTACAATAATAATGTCCAACTTACCACAAAAAAACACAAATACATTTTTCCACTTGATAGTTATTCGTTTTTTTTCATCAGTTTGTTTTTGTGAGGATGCCTACAAGTACCTATCAAGAGTTATATTGAAAAATGTAGCAGAGATAAAATGAGCAAATATTCTTAGAAAAATTCAAAGAGTGCTTATATAGTGTGACAACATACTGGGGCATATTGTCACACGGAGCGGGATGAGGTGTCACATATTAGTTAAATGAAGAAAATTGTAAAGTTGAAATCAAAAGTACAAAAGTACAATGAAACAAACATGATGAAAAAGTTATCGCTCAATGAAAGAAAAATATTGTCAATTGATCGATGTCAGAATCATAATTGTGACATACATAGAATGGCTTTGCGCCAGATCATGTTGTCACGGTGAGAACTGACCCCCGGCGATTCTGTTACAACTTGCCCCAACGACATTTTCGAATAAAACGACCGTTTTCCCTTTCACATCAACAGCAATTTCTATTTTAACGACACCATCAGGTATGCTCTGTTTTACAAAACTAGCCGTAATGATTTTTCTTTCCTTTCAACTACATAAAATATCAGAAACTATACAAATACGAAACTTAAAACAGATTCTATTGAAATTTTGTGGAGAGCTTCTTAGAGGATTGAAGGACAAAAAGATATGTCGCCAGTATGAAATATTCCGATAATTTCTACAATCGGCATTGTAACAACTTGTCCCTGTGACAACTAGTGTGGCATATTTACAGATGCTACTGTATTTCGACACCAGAGTGTTTAAATCAGTTAGGTTTTGTAAAACGGTGATATTTACAGATGCTACTGTATTTCGACACCAGAGTGTTGATCTCAGTTAGGTTTTGTAAAACGGTCATATTTACAGATGCTACTGTATTTCGACACCCAGAGTGTTGAAATCAGTTAGGTTTTGTAAAACGGTCATATTTACAGATGCTACTGTATTTCGACACCCAGAGTGTTGATCTCAGTTAGGTTTTGTAAAACGGTCATATTTACAGATGCTACTGTATTTCGACACCCAGAGTGTTGATCTCAGTTAGGTTTTGTAAAACGGTCATATTTACAGATGCTACTGTATTTCCACACCAGAGTGTTGAAATCAGTTAGGTTTTGTAAAACGGTCATATTTACAGATGCTACTGTATTTCCACACCAGAGTGTTGAAATCAGTTAGGTTTTGTAAAACGGTCATATTTACAGATGCTACTGTATTTCCACACCAGAATGTTGAAATCAGTTAGGTTTTGTAAAACGGTCATATTTACAGATGCTACTGTGTTTCGACACCAGAGTGTTGAAATGAGTGAGGTTTTGTAAAACGCTCATCTTTACAGATGCTACTGTATTTTGACACCAGGGTGTCAAGTCACTCAACTTTTGAGCAGATGCATGCCCTTTAGCATTACACTGTTTCTGCCCAATGTTTTTACCCAGGTTTCTAATTCGTTTTACTGTTCTAGTCATGTGTGTTTTGGATGGTCGTCCAGATTGAATCCTGGGAGGTCCTCAATTTTTCTGCCTCTATCTAGACTAGAGTCTGTATATTGAATGATAGCATTCTCTTTTTATTCCTTACTCATAGATTTTAGATAAACAGAGTTAATTTTTCAAAGTTAATTTTTCCGAGAATCCTTTCATTGTGAAATAAATGGTTTTTTCCAATATTCAATGAAAATGATAACCTTTCAACATACAAAATATTCAAGAGGTTATATCTTCAAAGATGGAAGAGAGTGACTAAAACTTTATTGAGTATATTACTATATGATTATATATGATTCCACATCTGATTCATAAATTCTAAAATGTAGAAAACATTAGGTATCGAAATACAGTAGCATCTGTAAATATGCGCGTTCTACAAAGGCTAACTGATTTCAACACTCTGGTGTCGAAATACAGTAGCATCTGTAAATATGCGTCCCGGTGATAACTACCCTCGGTAGCCTACTATAAAAGAAAATTAATTCCTTTTGTGGTACAACGGCTTCTCTATAATTAATTATGTTATTTTTTGTTGGTGAAACATACATGAGTTTTTCGCACATGTTCCGTCATTTACTTCAATCGGCTAGTAAACCATGTACATTAACTAGTGTAATTTCAATTAATAACCCTTGACTTTTATGGAAATTCACAACGCCCATATCTTAGCCGCAATTTTAAACCGGTACCCTATGTGCTCTAGACTGATTGCTTAACCGACTGGGTCATACCGGCTCATCTTATGTTCTTATTCTGCTTCTAAGAAATGGGTAACTCGCAAACACTTCATTCTAATTGATGCTTAATACTTTTTCCATTCACTCATAGTTATTTCATGACTACCTCGGTTCACTGTGAAATTGAGTAAATGTCTAGAGCAAGTACTAATGCAGTAACTTAAAATATTCAATTGAATTTAGCGACTCAAAGATGGAAGCATCACGAAACACACTCTCAAAGTTAATCCTTCGCCCCATTCCATCCAAAAGCCATCACACCTCTAGAAAACTTCAGCCTAGTTGGGCGAAAACAAAAACTTAGGCAATTTTAAAACTGTTAATAATGTTAAATCAGGCTACGAACTTCAAAGAGGCGGTGTTCTAGTCCCAACGCCGACAGACGGGTCCGGTCGGTTGCCGGATTATCGGCCAGTCCAGTCACGTGTCGTTACGGTAAGCGACAATGGCTAGGAAGACAACGTCGCTAATTGCATCAACGACACTGCAAACCGAGACTTTGGCTATGCGGATTTACGTTGTTTTATAGCGAACAGAGGAGGGTTTCCTTTATGGACAAAGATGGGCGTTGCTTTGCGGTACGCTATCCGTTACAGTCTCAGCGTTCACTGAACCATTCATCAATGACGAACAAGAAGCAGTAGAGAAGGTTGATTGACTAAAGAAAAACTTTCACAATATAAAAAAATCGTGAGAAGCAGAGCTCCATCACTAAGGTCGTATTTTTCGCGCGAAATGCATCGCGTCGAAATTCGATTCTAACGGATTGAATTATATTTCGAAAAACCAGGTTAAATAGTTAACCGATTTAAAAAGTAGAAAATAATTTTTTTTATAAAAAAAAATTCGGGAAGTGAGAGGAAAAAAGTTGAAACAAATGGAGGAACGTACATCAACATCAATTCAACCCACAATTGTAAAAGAATTGTGTACTGATGGCGAAACAGATCGTTACCTATGCAATTCGAACGGAATGTAGCGCGGTTCGGAAAAAGAGTTGAAACCCACAAAGGAGCTTATTTCAAAACATGTTAACTCGAAATATGTACCAAACTTCAATCCTCTAACTGAAGCTGTGGAGTTTGGCAAATTATCAAAAACCACGAAAAAAACAAGAAACGTTCACGTAAAAATTCAACCAATTTTGATGTTTTCTATTGCCTAACAGACCATTTCAGATACTAAATTTCATCTCATTTGGTGTGATGCGAGCCACTGGAGATATCAATATGAAACATATAACAGGAAGGACATCTATATGATAATTTCTTGGTTATATCAAGAGATATCGCATTCTGTATCCAGGCGGGAAGAGATGCGGTTTTGGCTGTAGATAAGTGGTGTGACGACAATGGTCTAATTATGAATCATAGCAAGACTCAGGGTATCTTCTTTCGCGGCAGTAGGTCTATGGAAGGCTATCCTACCTCTTTGTGCCTTGGTAGAAGTACTGTCACCTTGGAAGACTCAGTTAATTTGTTGGATGTTGCTCTGGACAAACATCTACGGTGGGATCATCATGCGGCTAAGTTGAGAAAGACTCTGAACTCTGTGCTTGTATGTTTATCATGATCAGAAGCAAGGTGGATGCTGCAGTTATGAGAACTCTCTACTTTGCCAGTTTCCAATCTGTACTAGCGTATGGAATTACTTTTTAGAGCAGTTCGTCTAGTGCTGACGAAATTTTTCTCATTCAAAAAAAGGGTCATGAGGATAATGTGCAGGTTGGGCTTTAGAGAATCATGCCGCGGAGTTTTTAGATCCAACAGAATATAAACAGTGTTTGGTCTATTCATTTATCGTCTTTTTGTCTTCCTCAAGTTGCGGAAAAGTTATTTTTTACCATATATCAATGAAAATAATACTAGGCAAGTTTATCCCTTCCTCATTCCAATCCATGGTACAACTAAATTTGAAAGAGTACCTCTGTACATGGCCATGCGTTTGTTTAATTTGCTTTCTAAGCATTTCCAAGTTATTGAAGATTTTATGCCATTCAGAAATCGCATTTATAGTTTAATTTTGGACAGCGAACCTTATTCAATAAATGAATTTATTACATTTTGTAAAAAGTAATTTTTTTCCTTTTGACTTGTGTCTTTTTTATGCAGTGCAATATTGTTATATACTGTTATGTGAATAATTGTTGAGATTAATAAATATAATTATTATTATTATTATTAATTAGAAATATCTACGTAAAAATATCTATCAGACATAAAAAATAGTTTTCGAAAAAAAAGATCGCACATTTATCTTATCTACTGATTTATCTTTCTATACACTGCAATAGTATGTATTTTCGGGGAAAATACGACTAAAAACTATATCATGATCATAAAAACCAGTGAATTGGAAGAGATATAACGGATTGAAAAAATAGCATATAAATCTAGAGTACCTATTCAAATTCTTATATCAAATTCGGAAACATGAACGTATCTGTACTATATGATCATATGTGGATGATCAGAAGGCTTAAACTGCACTAAAAATATATTATAGTCGGTTGTTAATTAGATCATAAAAATTTTACTCGCTGTATCAAAGTGATACATCAAACACAGAATCGAAAGTGAGAAAATAATTCATTCTAAATATACATAAAGTTCATTATCCAATTGGCTATCAAAATCTGTCTCATCGCCAAACAACTCATTGATTCGAATCTCAGCTCCCCATCCAATATAGATCTATTTATCTACTTCCTCATACCATACTTCCGAATTCCCGTGTAGTATTATACACGTACATTTATCTTAGTCTCTGAAACAAGGAATTCGCGAATCTCTCATTTGCTTTTCCGCTTCCTCTACGCACCTTATACCGGAAAGTTTCCCGGAAATCTGTAAGCTTAAAGTTGGGAAGCGATCTGCAAATAATTGAGAGGCGGGCTTCAAGTTAAATCTGCTTACGGATTATTACACTTGTTTAACTATGACGAACGATTTGAAGAGGTACTGCCTTCGCTTACATACACACAAAAATTACTGTGATGCACAGTATAAAATTTATTCTACTGTTACATAAACAATTATATAATATAAGTTAGTGTAAACACGATGATTTATTCAGTCTAATTTACTCAATAGGGTTAATAGAGGGCGTCACTTTCGTAGTGTGATTAGGAAGATAGGATTAAGCGCTATTATCTTATATTAGTTCAGCTCTACCAATTGTGTATTTCGGACGATGAAGATGATCTACACTTGTGTATTATTTCTTCTGTGACGAGATGTGTCCAACCTTGGCAACTCTGACTAGATTTATTTTTTCTATTATATTCGAACGTATCAATACGGGTTATCAGAACAGAAGGCGCTACTCTCACAGTGTGCTTAGGAAGATAGACATTAAACAATATCATCTTATATTAGCTCAGCATTGAAAACTGAGTATTTTGGACGATGAAGTTGATCTCTTCTCTGACTATAACTGGCAACTCTGACAGACAAAGTCGTTGTATATTCCTCGAAACGCTACATAGTTTGATCGTTTAGATTGTTAAGCGTTGGAATATTGATTTCGTCATTGCAAGCAATTGATATGTGTTAATGTCGAGTGTCTAATAAGGCTGAAACGAAATTTTTATCACTTCAATCTTTTGCAAAGACATTCTACTTCATCTAGTTGTTTTGAACTTTCTCCACTGGTGAGTGAAAATAATCTAGATAGCGTTCGTAAGTTCATAGTTCAGTAGAGTTTCTACCAGGCGAATTATTTAATGAATTTCTGTTTTTCAGATAACTGGATGTATTTCCAATTCAATTTCATGTTAACACTATTTTCGTATTAACAGATGATTCTTTTATCTATATATATATATATATATATATATATATATATATATATATATATATATATATATATATATATATATATATATATATGAATATGAATATGAATATATATATATATATATATATATATATATATATATATATATGTATTATACAAAATTTTCATTCATTTCAATGAAGTCAAATCGTCAGCTACTGAACTGATAATTTTTCATTTCATTTGAGTAAGATATTAATTAATTTAATGATACTCACATTGCTCCCACGTATAAGGTATCCCTTTTAGCATCAAGGTGGAAGGTTCGGTAGTAAAGCTGACCGCATGAAAATTCTCGTACGTGATCTGTAAAAAAATTTTCGTCCTGAAAACTATGCTTCAATCTACAATATATATTATGAAAAATTTAAGCCGTTTTTATTAACTAACAGGCAAATATTTTGGTTTTCTTGTAATAACAATGAATAATACTTATAGTTGAGAACATTAATTTTCGAGCTTAAATATACCATTTATTTTGATATTTTTTCACTATTTTTCTAACAGAGTAAGAGAAATTTATGATTTATTTACTAGTCTAATTATTAATGCCTTGTCTTACTTGGAAATACAAGAAAACGATTATAAAAAGAGCAGAAAATATATCTTCATGAATATGATTATCATTTTACATTTCAATTAATTCTAACATCCTTTCGAAATTTTTCTACTGATGATTTCTTTTTGATCTGGAAACTTTTAAATCCAAAGTCAGATTGATATTTCAGGTTATCTAACAAATCACTCATCACTTAAAAATAATTAAATAAAACATTAACGAACGCATCCCAGATTATCGAGTACGATAGCATTTTAAAACAGTAAAAGAGGATTCATTGGGGGACAGTATAGCCACCCCAAAGCGCATTACGGCAACCTGCGGGGTGTGACTTCTCCGACTTGTCAGGTCGACAATTACGTGAAATCGGCGCTAGGGTTGTTATTTCTGGTATTATTTCCTTATCTGCATAATTATACGGGTCAGGCAGGTATCGGTCTCTGCATAAGTCATGCGATACTCGGATCCATTAGTTGTGCACAAATTAGATTGAAGGTATCATGGTATCTAACGTCCCAGATGTACACGACACGCGTGAATGGTACGTCGACATGGAAGTTAGCGATAACTGGCATAAGTCAAACATATCACAGGGAAATTTCCGATAATTAAAGCGGAATGCTACTTCCGGGAAGTACTTATCCATCGATACAAATTCTTGATTGGAAAAAAGGGGTTGGACGCAGGGCTGGATTAACCATTAGGCAGAGTAGGCAACTGCCTAGGGTCCCCGCATCGACTAGGGGCCCGTGAACGCACCAAGAAAAATAAAAATTTCATGGAATGAGAATTTTATTTGAAAATTTGTATGAAATTCCTCAACAATATTATTGCTTTCTTCCAACGCATGTTGTCAATTGATGAAATACTTCATACATACAGAACCATCTAGTATCTAGTAGTAGAACTAATAAACTGTCTTCGTTCAACAATGACTCAGAACTGTTTGAATTCATTGTCGATAACGGCCATTGAAAATGATGTATTAGAAAGGGTCAACTTCCGAGTTGTTTTAAACGATTTTGTTTCTAAAAAAATAGAAAAGTTAATATTCAAACTTACTGTACTGTACAAAAAAGATAAATATCTTGAAAGTTGACTTTTTTCAATTCGTACTTCACAAAACTGTTTTCTTTAGTTTATTGTATTTTATTGCGTTTAACAAGATGAAATTTAAAATAACCGCGTTCCGTCTCATTTCTCTTTCCTAACCCATCAGGCAACCTGGATCATCATTCATCACTTATCTATAACCTATTCATTATGACCATTTCAATAAAGCTAACGAGTCAGGTAAGGTAATGCTGCAACATCAAGTCAAAAGTAACCATGTTTTTGCAATATCACATAAGACTTTGAAGTAACAGGATACCTGGAGTCGATCATCTGGAAGTTACTTACATCCTTTTATCAACTTGAAAAGACCTGGGGCCCGGACAGGGTTGTTGCCTAGGGGTCAGGACAGGGCTAATCCGGCCCTGGTTGGACGCTAGAAAATTACGTCAACCAAATAGTAGTTAGACCATATTGAATCAACCCAAGTTTTCAAGTTTTGATTTAAAATAGACAGACGTGTTTCCTACAAGGATCTATCAAACCAAAAAACGGCGGAAAAAAATGTTTACTCGACAAATTCCGACCCATCGTTTTGCAATACTTTTTAAATGCGACTATCGCTCATTTGAAATTTCACAAATTTCATTAGTAAGGAGAGTGTAAACATATAAAAAGAATGTTATTTAAATTATATATTTTCACTAGTACTTACCTAATTTTTTATGAGCAACTCTCAGGAAAAGTGCGAGATTAATTCTGTAAATGAAGGTATGCTAGATTTGAACGGTTACAGCTCATAGCCTATTGAAAAAACTTTCGAGAGTAGAATGTTGGTTCGCTTTGGAAACGCTTTATGATAGATTGATGTTTTGGTTATTGAGATGTAAACGACAAATTAGTGTGTAATATCTGCTAACCTTGTGTGTCGAGTGATTTATGCTCTTGGTGGAATAATGGCAGAATACCTACCGTTAAAATATCTGTGAAAAATACATAAGTCGGCAACCTTCTTCGGATGTTCTAGTGTACGAAGCAAGAAGTTATTGACGGGTCATCTCTCAACCTCAATCCTCTATTTTGAATATACTCAAGTAGGTACAAAGATTGCATATATACATAGCGCCACGAGAGCAGTATTATAATGCCGTTCAAACTTGAACCTTATGAAGCAGCAAGAGCTGCTTGGAGCAAACAGAATAAACATTATAAATATATAAGCTTTTGTACAGTTGACTCCCTAAGGATGGAGACTTGTTCGTGTCAAGCAAAATTGGATCTAACGCCAGAAATATATTCATTTTCGAAGTATCAATGTAGAATTATCAATCATTCATTTAACTTCTTCTATTATAAAAGCATTGTTATAAACTCAATTCTACTTTACGGAAAGTAAGCAAAAGGTCACTTGAGAAGTAGGGTTGATTAGTAGTAGAAAACAATTATTGATCGAGTCTTACTGTAGTCTCTAAGATCGTATGATTTCGAACTTTCGTAACCGGCAAACATTTTCCTGCATATAATAGGGTCGGGTATTGGTAAACATTCTCCTATACCAACAAGAATATCTACCTCCAAGAAAACAATTATTGATCGAGTCACGCAGTCTAAGAGAGTGCAGCTCTTAGAACGAGTGACATCTAATTATGGTAACTAGCTATCATTTTCGTGAAAATAATAGAGTCGGTTATTGATGAACATTCTCCTATACTAAAAGAATGTCTACCTTCAAGAAAACAATTATTGATCGAGTCACGCGTTTTAAGAGAGTACTGCTCTTAGAACGAGTGATATCCAACTATGGTAACCAGTAATCATTTCCGTGAAAATAATAGAATCAGTTATTTATGAACATTCTTCTATGCCAATAAGAATGTCTACCTCCAAGAAAACAATTATAGATCGTGTCACGCGTGACATCTAACTTTGGTGACCAACAATAATTTTCGTGAAAATAATAGAATCAGTTATTTATGAACATTCTCCTATACCAATAAGAATATCTATCTCCAAGAAAACAATTATTCATCGAGTCACGCGTTCTAAGAAAGTACTGTTCTTAGAACGCGTGACATCTAACTTTGGTAACCAGCAATCATTTTCGTGAAAACGCCAATAAGAATGTCTACCTCCAAGAAAACAATTATAGATCGTGTCACGCCTTCTAAGAGAGTACTATTTTGAGAACGCGTGACATCTAACTTTGGTAACCAACAATAATTTTCGTGGAAATAATAGAATCAGTTATTTATGAACATTCTCCTATACCAAGAAGAATATCTATCTCCAAGAAAACAATTATTGATCGAGTCACGCGTTGTACTGTTCTTAGAACGCGTGACATCTAACTTTGGTAACCAGCTATCATTTTCGTGAAAATAATAGAATCAGTTATTTACGAATAATTTCCTATTCCTTCAAGAAAAATTGTTGCCATGCGGTCACCCATCCAAGTGACCAAAATAAGATTCCGACCACATGGCTTTTAATTTATTTTCAACCGGCTGCTATTCATGAAATCTTTTCAGCCTCAAACTATACCTCCTCGAAGAAAAATGAGATCAAAATTGCTTTATCATTTTGCATAAAGAGTCACTTCGTATAACACTGAGTTCTAAGATTACATTCAATTTAGCAAATGCTTCCACAATTCTGAGTAGTTACGTACGTAGGTAGATCAACGGCAATTATAATTTAGCGTTATCCGACTGCAACCGGATATCATTATTTCTTCTATTATTCACTCAGCTCTCGCGTTTTTGCCGGAGGTCTTATTACTTCCTCGTTTGTTCGAATTTCTTAGCAGTCATTATAGTTCCATATTTAATATAATGTTATACGTAAAGACCGTTCTAAGTGAAGCATGGTGGATTATTGTCGAAGGAAAATTTTCTTTCCGTAACCAGCAATTACTCCTTGAAAGTATTTTTAACTAACGAGGAATTAGGTCGATAGATTTCGGTAGTGTATAACTATGATCGTTATTATGAGTTTTTAATATGCGGTTCTGTGTTTCCGTGTTGACTTTTTAGGAAACAATTCCAGCTAATAAATACTGGTATTTTCTTGGCTGTCAGACGACATCATGATAAATTACAGTTTGAAGTGGAAAATTTTCCCATTGAAGGGGAGGCAATTTTCCTTTGAATCAATTTCTTGAATCATTAAAATGAACACACAATTGATGAGTTCCACTATTTTATTAATATCGTATGTGTGTCTCAAATTGTCAGCAAATTATTAATATTATAAAAAGAATACTAATGAAATAATCTGATACCAGGAGATGTCTAGCGATTTCATCTTATGCGGCACCGATGTCGAATGTTCTAACATTCTCCCGTAAAGGATGAGTGGGAATTCCATCTCGTCGAATCTCACTCCGTTGAAGGGTTGATTTGATTAATCATCAGTTGCTCAAATCCATATTAATATATATATATATATATATATATATATATATATATATATATATATATATATATATATAAAAATATTATTATAATTGGGAATAATATAATATGTATCAGAATAAGAAAATCGACACTCAATCTGAATTTGATAAAACAAGAAAGCTTCTTTCAACTTATCTTATATGAGGAATCTTTCCATCATTATTTACACCGGAAAATATTCTGCAATATTCAAATATTTGACGATAGAGAGCACAGGTGTCACATTATTTCCCAACGTGATACTTCCATGTACGTAAGTCAGCAGCAAAATTTATTGATGAGTTTCACGTGAGAAAGCTGTGGTTCAGAAAGATTTCCACATCAGCAATACGTGTTATATCTATCAGACTGAAATAACACTTTTGAACTCGTCTTGTTTATCAAGATTTAAGGTTTCCTACTATTTATTCCCTTCTACATTATGTTGTGTGCATTATGTTCAGTTGTAAATATTTCAATTCATCTACACTAATATGAAAAACTAATGATTTTCTTTTCAAGAATTTGAAAATACTTGTTTCAAAAATTCATTCAATATGCAATAACGCTGCAAAAAATTATCTATCACGATTTCTCTGAATGCTCGAATGACTGATTCAGCTCGCTTTTAAAAATTGGAAAATTTCTTGTTATTATTCATTTTCTTTGGAGGATATCCTCCATGCATTTATTTTATGGAAATTCATCTTTTGATGCACCTAAATGAAATTAATTTTAAGCGTAAATCAGACAAAATGTATTAGTTTCATTTATATTTATTACCTTTATATTTCTATTCATATTTATATGGAATGTACTTATGAAATCAATGAACTATTACAGTTTTCTTAGAAGTATTGGTATTAAAATTCCTAATTTACAAATAAGAACTCGAATAAATATAATGTTTTGGCTTGGCTTACTATTTTTACGCTTTCAGTACTTGATAGTTGATCATAATGAAAAAGACCTAATGCTTTATAAAACCATCAGTTGAACCTCTCTAATGAAGTGACACTTGAGGTTCGACCCTACCTTCAG
>JARQZK010005073.1:437500-447500 GCA_030704885.1 Cynegetis impunctata
TCTGCCAAGAACGAACTCTTAACTCTTCGAATCACTTGAATGGTTCCAATCCATTCTCTACTTCCATAAAGAAAAATTTATATGGACTACTTAATATATTAGACAGGATTACTACTATTCGGATATTTTATAGTTTTTATACTTTGGCTGGCACTAACTGTATTTTTCTGGAACAAACTCCACTAGAGATATCAGCGGCATCCTGGTATCTAGCTCATTGTACGATTCAATGGGGGATAATAAAATTGTGCTAGAAAACTATAAAACGTTTGATGAGAATTCTTTCTCATGAGTAAAAGTCTAGAGTGAACTTTATGTACCATTGCTTAATGGACTGAGAAATTACGCCAATAATTTTACAGAGTATATATGCCAAAGAAGCGTATAACTCTGAATATAACTTTTTGTTGTTACACTGCACATCTTTGGATTGGATCAAAATGACTGGAGAATCTACTCCAACAAATACAATCATTGCTGATGATAAATTTTGCTAATTGAGAATTAAGCCACATATTATATATATTTATATATATATATATATATATATATATATATACATATATATATATATATATATATATATATATATTTATATATATTTATATATATATATATTTATTAATATATATATATATCTATATATATATATTTATATTTATATATATATATATTTATACATACAAATATATATATATATATATATATATATATATATATATATATATATATATATATATATAAATATGTATATATATATATATATATATATATATATATACAGTGTGGAATAACAATTGCAAAAATTAACATTAAAAAAATTATTTTATTTCACAAATAATGTAAAAAAACATTAATTTCAATGTGAAAGATGTTCAAAATGTTCGCCGCGAACGTCTTGGCAACATGCTAATCTGGTATAGAAATGTCTTCTAACGTTTGTAATACATCTGAAAACACTTAATATTTCCGAAACAGTTGAAGATAGGTATGGGACATTGTACATGAATTATGTCTAGAATTTTCTGAAGAATCCAAAAAACTAATAATATACAGGGGGTTGTATTCAAAATACGAAAGTTGGTATCGGCCACTGTCACATGACACACCCTATATAATTATTTTTTTTTGAAAAAAATGCGCATCTGAAAATACAAATCGACTTGTCCAAGCGTTTTTCCCAACACGCTCTCATTTATTCCTTATCGAATTTATTCCATTTGGCTGTTCTACACTGTATATATATATATATATATATATATATATATATATATATATATATATATATATATATATATATATATATATATATAATTATTTATTCGAATTGTTGTTGTTTTCAAAATTTAGAAGAAAGATTAAAAGCACACAAATATACCAGAACACAAACCACAGCACTAATAAAACATAGAAACAATGAAAATCATACTTTCAACTTTAATAGCACAAAAATTTTAGAAATAGAAAAAGATCAAAAACGCAGAGAAATTTTAGAAATGTTACACATTCAAAAAAATTTAAATGAAGTCGTAAATGATAGAACAGATATCAAACATTTAAGTTCAATATACGCAGATTTAATTCAACAAACAAATTCTAACCACAACAACTCATCTTCTTAGACAAAATCTAAACATCTAGAATTTTCAATTTTTCTGGAAAGAAAATATAGTTTAGAACATGTGATCTCCAAAATCACAAGTGATGTCTTTTTAAAGACAACAATCAAATATTTCAAACTTATTTTGTACATTACGTGGGTGAAGGTTTCTGTGGTTCCCTTCCCATCTAATATCAACGGACCTGTCTGTTGATATTGGACTGAATAGCACGTAATTAATAACTGAAGACGGCCACAGCCGCAATGAGAAATTTTTGAAAAAAAGATAAATAGTACCCTATTATTATTATTCTTTGACTCTTCAAAATCAAAATATTTTGGACCTATTTCGAACATTACGTGGGTAAAGGTTTCTGTGGTTTCCCTTACCATCTAATAATAACAAATTTGAATGTTAATATTGGACTGAATAGCACGTAATAAATAACAAAGAACGGCCACAGCCGAAAAAAATTTTAGTGAAACAGTAGTCTGTTTCTATAGAAATTTTTCAAATCAATAAATGTCAAAGAAATTTCAATTTTTTCTCAAAAGTTTTGATAAAGCCATGAATGTCGTGGCGAAACGTCAACTTTTCAATAAAATCGAGTTTTTTAAGATTCAACAAGCCTGCTATTGCTAATAATTATCAAGAGATTATATATATATATATATATATATATATATATATATATATATATATATATATATATATATAAATTATATTATTATTCTGGATGTGAATCTTTTGTAGATTTGGTAAGTGTTGGTCCTTTTCTTGTGTGAAAATTAAATCCCCGTATGAAGTCTACTGGAGATAGAGTTGGTTGACTTGAGTGGATATCAAGTATTGGTGAATTTATTTGTGCTTGATATTATTAGGTAAATTGTTGTATTTTGATTCCTGTAGTTTGTCGGAAAAATTCAACCTGTAAATATTGAACTTGAATGTTTCATAACAGTTCTATCTTGTAGGACTTAAGTTGTTTCAAATATGTGATATTTCTAAAATTTCTTGTTAAATTTGATAGGTATTTTTTTGTTTCTCAAATTCTGGAGAAGTCAAAGTTGAAATTGTTTGTATTTTTAATAAGTTATGTAGTTTGGGTAATTGCATATTTATGTGATTTTAAAATTTCTTCTGAAATTTGGTAATTTATTTTGCTAGGCAAACGTTCACTCTTTGTGTATATATATGTATATATATATATATATATATATATATATATATATATATATATATATATATATATATATATATATATATATATATATATATATATATATATATATATATATAAATATATATATATATATATATATATATATATATATATATATATATATATATATATATCTATATATATATATATATATATATATATATATATATATATATATATATATATATATATATATATATATATATATATATATATTGAACTTCAATAAACAGAAATAGTCCTTTTATATTTATTTCAATATTTACATTATCGTCTGTGTCGTATGTGTAGCTACACCTTCTGCATTAAGAAGAAATTTTAGTTGTTTGTTTGGCAATACCTACAATTGCAGCGATTTCGAAAATTTATATTCGCATTCATCGCAAGTTATGTGAAGGCCGTAAGTTTCATGTAAGTACCTTCTAGCAACTAGAATTTAGAAATATCTACTCGTCACACGCCAACCTCGCTAACTCTCTTATAATTTTGCTCCACAAAGAGGGGGAAAAGCTCAAGGTGAGATTCTTTCAATATTGGACGTCGGAACGGTGAAAAACGACCAGAACAGTGTATAAAAGGCACACACACATACTCACATCTCGGCGGGGGCGTACGACCCATTAACGAAATCGCGTGCGTAGCCTAAACTGCTGTTTATGTGTGTATTACGGTTCTTTGTGTGTGTTAAGTTTTTTCAGCGTATCGTATCGAAATAGCCGGGTTTGCATGTAGCCCGTCCGCTTTCCGGAACCGCCTGTAGTCACGTCGAGACGGTCGTTCATGATATCTGGCGGCCGACCACGATACGATAATTTTAATTTGTATTTGCGAAAACATTTCATTTTTCAGAATTTCGCTAGTTTTATCAAAAACATATTCTCAAATTATGATCGAATGCTAAGCACTTGTGAAAATTGGTGAATACAGAATCATCAAAATGAAGTGCGTAAAAAGCACACGCAGTGGAGGATTACTCATTACGGCGTTTGCACGAACAGCTGTATCATTACTGTAGTCTGTCTAGCGAGACTTGGCGTTCATGTCATCAATTGTATATGACTTCGATCGGGAATAGTTGACAGACATAATTAATATTAAAACTGACGCGAGGAAAAGGAATTACTGCTTCTGTACTCGCGAAGTGGGTTTGTGGATCACCACGAGGCACCGCCATCTGCACGTCATTGGAGTAGTTCGCTGTAGTAGTTTTCGCAACTAGAGAGCAACACGTTGATGGGTCAAGGGAGAACATGAGATCCTTAATCCAGTTAACACGAACGACCCTGTGGCACCCGACTCTGTTTTGAATATGATTTTTTGCCGATGCACGACTGGGTGTGGGGTGCGCTGCTATTGCCGCAAAGCAGGAATTGTCTGCTCCGGTACCTGCGGCTGCCTCAGCACATGTACGAATGGAGCCCCCGTCAGAAACATCGTCGATGACGATGAAAGTTTAGATTTCGACATACAAGGTACATCTTTGAATACTTATTTCATGTTTGAAAATAAATATCATTTTCAACAACAAATACTTCTTATTAATCAATATACATTTCATTTTTAATAATGAACATTTCATTTATAACAATAAACATTTCATTTTTAACAATAATTTTTTTTCAAAATTTTCCATTTCTCCCCTCCATATCTCCTTAAGCATTGATCCAAGCAAAAAAGTGTTTCAAACCTTTTTTGAAGGAAATTTTATATGGATTAATTTAGTACATAAACATTTTTTCGCTAGAAATAGTAGTTTTCGAGTTATTAACGGGACATTTAGAGGCCCCCCCTCCGTTAGCTCCATCCCCACCACTCAGTACTCTTAGTATGTTGCTAAAAACACCTTCGCCTACAACTATGCCAAAATTTTCTTCTAGATTAATTATGTCCTCTATTTTTCCTTCGTTGCCTGGACTATACGTAGATCATCCAATTGTAACCAAAAATGAGATATAGGGGTTATTTCGACGAGTTTCAAACGTGAAAGGAGGTCGAGAGGGTCCGACAACATAGTAAATTATGAAACAGAATAAAAACCTCTCATTCAATTCAACTTATTTTCATTACTGGGAATGTTGATTTTTCTTGAAAGATTCATACGATTTGATATGTTATGGGCAGAATATTTGTCGAAAAGAATTGTCCGGTCACTATTACCATATAATAACTACTCTTTAGGAAAATTACTTACGACAAACATGAATTTTGACAATTTCGAATTTCATTTATTTGAGTAATCATTGCGTCGTTATTTGCGCATGTCTGTGACGTGAACGCCAAGTCTCGCTGGACAGACTATACGTATAGCGCGCAATAAATGGACGCAATATAGTATTAGTTTTTCACATACAACATTGTTAGTGACTATAAAGTTGTGGGAACTGAAACATTTGAAGTGGCTTCAACCACATCAGTATTGGAAGTAGAGTCATGGGATGATGGAAGTCTGCTACTAGCACTGACGCAAAAATTGGCGTTTCTAGGTCCAACCCTTGTTACAAAAAATCTCGAAGATAGATCTTCTGGTTGATAATCGATCCACTTTGGGGATTATCTTTTGTGACATTAGATCATTAGGATCAAATTGGACTTAGTAAAATTCATGATACAACGGAATAAACGAACACAATCATATGAAATCTGCGAAGCAGATGTACAAAAGACTAACCAATTGCTAATTATCATAATTCGAATAGCCCAACTTGAGAACTAATTAGATCTCTACCATCCTAATTATGGTATCGCTTACGTGTGTAAGCGGCTGATTGATTAATACGTAAACTTGGTGTAAAGCAATATTGCGACCATTTATCGCGCGCTACATATAGTTGCTCCATAGGCAAACGCCCTTAGGCACAGGATTAGGTACCGCAGACTCAGAGGAGCTGAAGACTAAAAACAATTTTTTTTATTTTAAGAATAAAACGAAGGCGTAAAATGATATGATTTAGCAGTTCCACTTTTGTTTTGTTTTAGTATAATAGTTACAAACTGCACTCTAGCAACATAAAAATTAATTTGATTCATAAACAAAAGGGTAGATCTGATCAGGTCCAACTTGTTTCGTGATCTAATAGTAGTGAGATCCTCAAAATCCTTTGGGACTATATTTTTTTCATATATATATATATATATATATATATATATATATATATATATATATATATATATATATATATATATATATATATATATAAATATACTGGGTGTCAACGGATGTATTATACAAATCATAACTTCTAGAATATAAGGTGTATCAAACTGAGGTTTGGTATAGATAGATCATATGTGAAGTGGAGAGTTTTCGCACTACGCTGTAACTCCAGATTTTATTCATTAAATGGAATGCTCTGTATATTATAACATATTTGGATTTCTGAAACACAGTGTGACAGTCCACAGAAGACTTGATGAATAAAAACAGCAAAATATTATGCATCATGATAATGCTACACTTGACAAAAGTAAATAAATTATTATCCAGTATATTCTTTAGTAATATTGAATTTATGTTCTTATTTTTAATCTGATCGCAAATGAATTAGTGTCGTTAGATTTGTCAAAAAATCATTTTTCCAGACAGTGCTTGTCAATAAATGGTTGAAATTTAAAAAGTAATAGTCCGTCTATCATAAGAGTAACTAGAACTCTGAGATTGTTATTGTCTGACATCCCCAGAAAATAAGTTTACGTCTGATCATAGAAGCAATAATAAAAATTACTCTAAAAAATGAAGTAGGCGTGAAAACTTTTCAAAATCTAACACTCTATTGCAGAATTCAAAAAAGGTATATACAGGAGTTCCAGTTGAAAATTCACAAGCGGAGCTATTTTCGGTTGAACCGAAAATGGCCAGAAAATTAAAAATATGCGAACACTCTCCTCTTTACATACAATTTACCTATTCCAAATCTCCTTCTGATAAAATGAATCATTATTTTAGCACATGATAAGAATTATTATTATATTGTATTATGAATATATTTTCTCAATATTTTTTTAAACATTTATCTGTTATTTTGAAAAACATTATTATAAAATTAATGATACAAAAGAAAGAGATGACTTATTTCTATTATTATTATAAGAAGGTATGACTCATCTGATAGATTCGTTGATATATATATATATATATATATATATATATATATATATATATATATATATATATATATATATATATATATATATATATTTATATATGTAACTATAATTACATCAAAGTGAATGAATGCTTCGATCTTTCGAATTAGTCTTGATCTGTTATAGCCATTTCGTCTAGCCTATTACCTGTTAAGATGGCTTTCTGTAATTCAACAATCGTAAAACAGCCATTACGTTATGCTTCTTGCGCAGCACTCAACATACCTGAATTCAAATGGGGAAATATAATGAAATAATCATATAATTAAAAGAGTCGATAAGTCCGTCTAATCCTACAGCAATTACATTATAGTTGTGTTTCGTGTATCAGCCAACATGCGAGAATGGTATATGAAAAAGCCAACCTTACATCGCTATCTTCGTATATGTTTCATGCCGCACGCTATATTTTATGCGCCACCTGTACGTGATAGCATAGCAAATGTCCTCAAATTACTAGTTTATACCTGGCAATAGTACCCCTGATAATACTTTTGAAAAACAATAATAGAAGTTGTTTCGTTTCGAGTTTTCTGATAACTCTATTGCAGAGAAGGCGGGTACGTTCGGTGCACGAGTTGAAGGAAAAATGGTAATTTACCCCACGAAACAGTATTTTGCGGGGAGAAATTTTATTTTGCTGTGGTCTTGTATCGACGGTTCGGACAAGATTTTTCACTATAACTGTACATTTATGTATATAAAATATTATAGAAGCAATATTATTCAGTTGATTTATATGGGGTTTCACCGCACTGTGACCTTAAAGCTCTCATCAGAGCTGCTTTCCCTTTTACGCCACGTACCGCTCGCCTTATATTTCTAAAATACTAAAGAACTCCAATATGTGGGAAGGCTTCAAGGAGGTAACGTGCAACATATTTCTTGTCCAAAGCATCCATTGGGTTGCAATGGCGAGGCATTCTGTAAGTAGGTGAACAAGTGTTTCCTTCTTCATTCCAGAGAGTCTGTGCTAGTCAGTTTTAGACAAATCTATTCTATACATACACATATAGATTCAATAACTCTAAGACCATTCGTAAATAATTCTACTATTGTAAACCGAGTCAATTAGATTACTAAAACGAAATGAAAACCAGTTTTAGAGATGTACATATTTTTTTTTTTTGAAGAATATAATTACCTCCAATATTAAATTATTGAAGTAGAATAGTTTTTGTTTGGAATATTCAATTAATAAAAAAGCTAGAATATTGTGTATCCCTCTCACGCACGCAAAACTAACCTTGTAAGATACCAAAGATTAGTACTTACCTTGATAACAATCAGTCAAATAATAAATTTCAGATATAGAAACTTCCTTAGAAACAAGCTTTTTATTTACTGATGAAGAATAAACTATTCTCATAAATTGTTAGCATCACTGGAAATAGATAATTTCATAGAAATGTTTCTTTATAATAAATTATATATAATCTGATACTGCAACAATTATGAAAGCGATATTTCTTTCTTGAGTTGTATTTATTAACATCCATGAATTTTTTATTAGATATTCAATTTGAATTGGGTTTGATAGCTTACTGATAATAACGAACGAAAAACATTTACAGACTTGAAGATATACTTTCAGATAAGATATATGAGACATGAATTTAAGAACAGTCTTTTAAAATATAAATGTAATGAATTAAAATCACTCTGACAATATATTTGAAATTGAACATTGGATTTTTCTGTTAGTTTATGTTCGCTATTTTTCCAGTAACAACATTACCAATTATTACATTTAATTTCATCGGAAATTTCAACAGACTTGAGGTCAAGCATGAATTTTAATGCCACCAAAAATAAAGCTCACTATTTATGCTGCTGAAAATACATAGCCATAAATATACTTACTATTTTCAATGACCTTCTCATACTTTATGATACAATAAATTGAAAAATAATTGTTCGCAGTATTGCAATTTTTTTTGCAGAAAAAAACATGAAATAAAAAGCAATTTTCAGAGGAACCTTTAGAACACTAATATACTGATGAAATTTTCAACTTTAATTTCTTGATAAGTAAAAAAAAATTCACTAAGTATTACTTGTTTTGTAGTTCTGAATATCATCTAACAAAATGCAAATGCCACTTAGCGCATAAAACATCGTACGAAAGCTGTGTTGTATCTGACTCCGAAGCCGTCAACAAAATCACAATCATATGATTCGTTTATTGAAAAAAAAAACGTGCATATTTCGTATTTGTATACTCAATTCAAAGTTGTTTATTGAAATGCATAATTGTTTACAATAAATGCTAGAATTACTCATTCAACTTTTCCATATTATTCACAAAATCCTCTGGAGATAAAATCCGATATTCTTCCATAGTATGAGTAATCTTAAAATTTCAGGATTCCTGAGATCTTTTTGACAAATTTAAAGTGATAAATCAGTTGTCATATGCACTAAATGAAAAATCCATTTGATTACAGGTAGAAAGTTTCATCTGTGACACCCTGTATATTTTTGTATTCCTAATATAAAATAAATATATACTGTCCATTAATAGAATGGAAAATCTGGATGAATCTTCTTTAAGTGATTAGATTAAGAAAATAATTTTATGTATATATCAAGATATTTCCGAGGATATTTCTAAAATCATGTTTTTACACTAGGGATGTCCTAGTGAATAATGTTTCCTGAATAGTTATCCAAATAATTGTTAGGATGAATTGTATGCACAAGTTAGTCCAAGTCTTTTTTTAATGTGGTTGTATTAAATAAACTTTTATCGAAATCCCAGAATTGATAGCTTTCCCTTCGTCGACTTTCAATGAAAATAACTCCGCATTTCTCTGCAACGTCGCTCTCTCAAAGTCTACACCGGATACACACTAATCGTAAAACTCAAAAACCCGAAAAACAGAACTATTCCAACATCAGCGAGTTCGCGGAATAACCCATTTACAAACTTTATATCGGCGACGTTTGACGACATAACGTTTGCCCCAAGTCCGAAAGTTTTCGCTTCCGCTATTCCTGTTTAACTAAATATTTTCCCCTCGTCGTCGTACAG
>JARQZK010005073.1:450000-582500 GCA_030704885.1 Cynegetis impunctata
CGGCATAATTGAAATATTGACGATTTGTGAAAAGCAGCTTTATTTACAGACAGAAAAAATTAACGTTAATATCAATATATATAATTCTTATCCTACAATATCTATTGAAAATGACTACCTTCTACTAAGATGGAAAAAATCAATGTTTATTAGACATCTTTCAAAATGCCTGGGTCATTTCATATTTTGTTACACTAAGCAATTAGCCGATTTTTCAAAAATTTCTCAAACATACGAAAAAATTAGAAGGTGATATATTATTCTCAGAATATTTTGTATAATGTGTAGTGTCAGGAGTATATAAACATCAGTTTTACCAGACCTCAAACGCTAATGAGGTCCATCTTCGGAGTTACTTTGCGAAACAGAAGTGGTCGTTATTTTTCAATCTAACAAGTGTACGAGTAAGAAGCATATACTGCCGAAGAACGAGATTTGCATTCAGCGATACCATTGTTTCAGCTCAGCCCTCATTATTCTCAAACTCGCTCGTACGGAAGATATTCTAATTCATGAATATTATGCACATTAAGCAGTCAGCTATGCGTAAAAAGTCACATTAACCGCAGCGTTCAGTATAACATGTCGCGCAAAAAGAGACCACTGTTGCGATATAGTTGTTTGACTCAGAAATCCATTAATAAATGATGAATAATGATGTCGTTCTGTAGAACATGCGAAAACGTGCCAGTATGCCGTGTGCGTTCGGACCTTGTTCGACTTGGCAAAAAATACCACAAGACAATTAAACACCAACGTTAAACTAGTGGAAGTGGAGTCGCTACGGCGGTCAGCTTGAATGAATTTTATATACAGAGTATCTATTCTGAATTAGACAACTAGTTGAAGGAAATACATTTACTTATATCTTGTCTGATATATATGAATTTAAAATTCACCTGTCATTGATGATGATCTTGAAGAGTACCAAAAAATATATTTCACAGCAAAAATTAATAATTATATAATTGTTATCAAATATTATTAATTGATGAGGCCGATAGTTGGTGAAAATTTATATTGATAATGAAACAATATGGATAACAATTTTCGCATGTATTTTTTGAAATTGTATCATGCGCCCTGGATGTTGACTGAACAGTGTTTAGTCAATATCTATTTTCTTTCATTACTATTATTAATTTTGTACTGAACGGTTGTAGATAACCAACCAATTTTAAATTGTCATTAGTTAAATTATTTCATTTTATATAGTTTTCAGATACGTGCAATCTCAATTTATTTATGTGATAATTTTTTATTTTATTTTTGAACTACATTTTCACACTTCATTGTTTGTACTTGCCACTTATTTAATTGTTTCATTTTTCCCAGATGCCTCGTCAAATTTCCAAATTTCAATTTATTATTTTTACTAACATGAAATCTACTTTTTTAGCCCATTTAATTTCTTCGGATACGTTCAAATTTTTTTTTCAATCATATTCATTTACTCATTTAAATTTTTATTTTTCTCAGATATAACTTCACCTTTACATTGAAAGTACAATGGCAGCCCGGAAATATACAAATACATAATAGTTCTCAGAAGAACAGTCAGAGTAAAAATTAATATTACCTTTGAAGAAAAGACATTATATGATACATTGTATAAATAAAAAAACCGTACTACCAAAATATAAATACAAATCTACCAAAGATGTTACTTGTAATGCTAGTGAGAAAAAATAATTTGTTGTATGACTGAAAATAGGGTTTTGCGCATGGAAAACTCGCTCCGGAATCGGTATTGTAGAGATGACGTGTGCAAAACACTCGAAGCACGGATATGTCATCTTTGCGCTTGCATCCTTCGTTCTCTGTTATTTTTTTGGTACTCTCCTGACAACGTCAGAGTTTTGCAATGTTTTAAGCTAGCTGAATTCCAAAGCAAAAATTGTTGTTTTTGAAGATTGTTGAAGAAGATGTCGGATTCACCGGAAATTTTGCATAGATCAAGCCTCATAAGTTTCGAATTGCTGCCAACAAAATCGAAAAGTAGGTACCTATGAAAATGAATTGAAACGATTTTTGGAATGGAGGTTGGCCAATAATATCGAAACCTTCTCGGAAAATGCAATGATGGTATAATTTGACTCGATAACTTTCCAGAAAATATCGTCCACAACATTGTGGACGACTTAATCGATCCTCAAATCATCGTGAAGTGCACGATAACTTTCCAGAAAATATCGTCCACAACATTGTGGACGACTTAATCGATCCTCAAATCATCGTGAAGTGCAAATAACAACATAGATCTTGGAAGCTAAGAAAGTAAGATGTGTGTGGTTTCTATTTGCAGTCGTATACAAAGTATCGTACAAAACTCGACTTGTGGACCTCAAATTGCCTTGCTCATGTGCAAGAGTCGTTTAGTGTTTAATACACTATCTCATAATTTTAGATTATACTGAACCAAATGTATAAAACACTATTTTGACTGATGCCACAGAAACTGTGAAACACATTACATAAAGTGAACAAGGAAAACTTTTCAATAATTCAAAAATTTTTAAGCAACTTTCCAAGGGAGCTGGTTATAGGTATTCCGCAAAATCTGCATTACAATTAAACGGTGAATTATAGTCGGGGTGACTTGACAATTTCAATAATTCAGCGTTTGATTGTGAATGCAGATTTTTGCGTTGCGGAATTCGTATAACCAGCACCCTTGGAAAGTTGTTTGATAATTTTTAAATTATTAAAGAATTTTCCTTGTTCACTTTATGTAATCTATGAAATTGACTACGGTCAACAAGTATGTTTTTCATGATTTGATTGATATTTTCCTTTGAAATTGCCAACGAACAATTTGAAATAAGTTGTTGGAAAAGTCTGTTAAATCAACGTAGGCTCAATTTTCCACCAATTACATTATTGTTTCGAATCCATTTCGGAAAGTCGTACGTAAATGTAGTCGTAAATACAATATTCTGAAAAATGACTTCAAATTAGAGTGGAATTGGGTCACTTAAATTATTACTTGAAATAAGAACTCGCAATTGGGATAAAAAAACAGATATAATATACGCGATATTACTGCATAGAAAGATAATGGAACATCAGGTATGGACTTACCATTTTTACGCAGAAGAAAATTTTATATTTCTGAAATATCAATCAGGGGCCGTGAGTATTCAAGGAAAATTCTTTGGGTTCAAATTATTATATGCAAATGGCAACTACTTGAAAAGTATATCGCGAATAAGAAAGGAACATGGTGCTTAATTGGGTATATGAGATATCTAAAACAGATAGAGATTGCAATTGGTCTTACGCCATTGCAGTTTTTTCAGTGGTTGCTCTTCAGACTGATGCCATGAAAACGTGAAGCCAGTAATTCCCAAGAAAATAGTGAGTTTCTCTTCTCTCACGATAAAAACAAAAAAGTTCTGATTGTCAATTTCAAAATTTTCGAAAAGTTTTTGTTATAAATTTCTATGTGATGATATCTGCTTCTATTTAAGAATAAACACAAGTTTCATAATGTTAGAGGTTAAAATTGTGCATTGACAATACAAACTTAAACTACACAGTCTTCATAAAAAGTGTATCAAAAGAAACTATATCAAATACAATATAGACTGATAGACTAGATATGTACTTTTTATAGCCATAACGAGCGTATTTGAAGACGATCCTAAAGATCCTGAAGTCAAGTAAACGTAAAGTAAGGGTTCTATTTTTAAATTGTAACTTTTCAACAGACTCAGCTGAAAGATTACTGTAATTAAACTTTAAATCAGGTTATCGATAATTGAGATAATTAATGTATTGTCAAATGAAAAACATTCAGAATTGAAAAGCATCATAAAATAATTGAATGTATTGAAGCAGGCGAGTGCCCTGTTGGGATCTTCTGTGACCTGAGTAGGGCCTTCGACTGTGTCAATCACGGTATTCTTTTGGAAAAATTGTACAAATATGGAGTAAGAGGATATCCCTTTAATTGGGTGGAAACTTTTCTTTCCAATAGAAGGCAGTTCGTAGTTGTTGACAATGGTTCATCTGAATATGCATTCGCGGATATAGGTGTGCCTCAGGGTTCCGTACTCGGCCCTATAATTTTTAAATTACACATTAATGATTTGGATCAGCTTCCTGTACCAGCACATTTCACGATGTATGCTGATGATACCTCTCTTGTTGTTTCTCACTCGTCAGATCTGTCCCTGACAGATATGTGCCGGAAAGTATTGAGTCGTCTTAATGGTTGGTTTTCAGCTAATCATTTATACCTTAACGTTGACAAAACGAAAGCGCTTAGATTTCATCATGAGCAAAAAGCGTGTGAGGACATAGCGTTCAGAACTAGCGAACAATCTCCTGTGGTTTCAACTGACTTGGATAATTCCACATTTTTGGGTCTTCGGATAGACAAAAATTTGAACTGGAAGAAACACTGTCAATACCTAGTTTCTAAGTTGAATTCAATTTCTTTTCAGTTGCGAAATCTGCCAAACTTCCTGACTGTTGACCAGTTGTTGCAGCTCTACTACGCCCAAGTTGAAAGTAGGCTTCGGTATGGAGTGGGGCTTATCTGTTTCAGCTAGAGATGTTTTTATTGCTCAAAAAAAAAAGAGTTCTACGCTCCATGATTGGCCTTTCCAATCGTAGATCATGCAGACCTACATTATCTCTAAATATTAACTCTGGCTTCCCTTGTTATATATATATATATATATATATATATATATATATATATATATATATATATATTATGTGTACATGTTTTCACAGGAAATGAAGCTACATTTGAAAAAAATAAAGAAAAGCATTGAACACCCGTCAGAAAGAAGACTATTTTGTACCAGTTGCTAAATATCAATTAACTTATAAATCACCAAATTATATGGCACCTAGAATGTTTAATGCTTTCCCAACAGATTTGAAGAATTGTGGATCCACTAATATGTTCAAAAGAAAGTTGAAGCATTTCTTGGCAGAAAATTGTTATTATGGAGTGAAAGATTATTTATTTTAACTGTCAAGTATGTATATGGTTGTGTATTCTTTTTTGTATTTTTCTGTATTTTTTTCCCTCTTGTTTTTCTGTATTGACTTTTTCTATACAGTTTTATGGCTGTCTTAAAGAAATAAAGAATTATTATTATATTATTATTATTATTATTATTATCAAATGCTGTATCATTCTAGATAAACCAAGTTACGAAATGACTTGAAGTCACGTACAGTATTTCATTCATATTCACCAGGCCGTGGAAAGATAATTTGAATTGTACGCTGACATTATTCACAAGAGATAAACAGCATATAAAAATTGCGATAGCTTGATGGTTTGGTCTTTTTTATTTCGTTTTATTAGGTCATTTGATTCTGTTGATACTGATCAGGCTCGAAAATAACAGTTTACATATTATATGTATCTTCATGATTTTTCTTTCAACTAAGTCCTTTGAATAAGTATATTTTTCAAAATTATTTTTGTTTCAATGATTTTTTTATTAACTTTTTTTGTAACATCAACTTTTTAATTTCGTTAAAAGAATGTTCAGCAGTATCTGCAAAATGATAATTGTGATCTCTTATTTGTATACTAAAATTATGAAATATACATATGAAAATATTTTCTGAATGTGATTCCCTTAGGGCGAGTATTTTGCCCTATTATATATTTTTGTGATTTGAAAACGATAGTTGTTTTTTATCTTCCAGCTAACAAATGTACCTAATACTGACCTGATGGTGTCATAAACAAGGGAAGCTATTAAAATATTGACGATGAAAAAGTAACTGGCGAGTTTGGTAACTGTTCACCAAATATAGAGGGCGCGTATTCGAAAGTCATGCGATGTGCCGTGTTCCAACGATTGTTTTCTTCCGTTCAACAAAAGTTTTACGACCGATTGTAATTATGCGCAATTTGGGATTGAGATAAAACGCATGTGACTCACCAACTCTTATCAGCAATATCCATATTTTTGAAATATCAAGGAATGAAAAAGATATTCGTATTTTATTCATCAACTTATTTTGAATATACCATTTCGAATTATAAAATTTCAATTCATCAACATGAACAAGACACACTGAAGAATCTATAAATCACCAAGATAGAATTCAATTTAGAAGGTTTTCAAGAATTTATCATCAATTTGAGATAATTTCTATAAAATCATCTAAAATGTATTAACTGTTTCAATGATAAAAACTTATTTCATACCCCATCCAAAATGACTCAGCAGTATTGTTCATAATCGACGTCCACATGTTTCGCCATTGGTTTGAGAATTTTCGCTGTAGCACCTCCCAGTTTCCTCATTTTCTCAAAATTCAGGCATGTCAAAATTTCGAGCTAATGTACCCAAATATTCAAGATTCTGTGCTGCCACGAAAACAAGTCCATGTATTTTAGCTGATTTGGTTTGATGGGGCGATGCAAGTGCATATATATATATATATATATATATATATATATATATATATATATATATATATATATATATATATATATATATATTATATATATATTATATATATATATATATATATATATATATATATTATATATATAAAGTATTTAAACCAAGAAGCAACTCAGACCCAATTCTGGAAAAATACGACTATTGAATAGAAGTTGAACACAATTATGTATTGATTCGTTTAATGAAAAATTCAATGAAGGACTATGAAGAACTGTTACTGTGAGAAGTAGGTAAAAATTTGTTATTTGAGACACTTGAAAAGTTGGGAAACAACTAGACTGACTTTTCGAAGAACCGACTAACAACGTATCTTCGACATTTCCGAATAAACAATTTCGAATTATATAAAAAGTTCAAGGCAAAAAATCGGCTTGTCTGAATTCTATCAAAGAAATTGTATTAATCAGGATTTCATCGGAAAAACCTAGCAGAACGCGATAGGAACAAATTTTTTTCTGTATCATTAATTCCACTAATACGATAACACGATCGAGCTGTAAATCAAAGGAATTTTGATCTTTGACGGTAAAGCTTAATAAGACGGATCGAAGTGCTTCACTGAAAGCATTAGCTAAGATTAAGTTAGTTCTCGTGGGTCATAACAATACTCGAAGGGCACGAAAGACTGGTGAGCCTTCTTGGCAATATATAATTCCCCTAATTCTTTTTGTCCGATCCGTAGGGGGAAGATGAAACCTAATTTATTATTACCACGAACTGCTGAAATATTAACGGGTTTTTACCTTGAGGTTTATACCGGGTGTAGCATGTGATGTCTCTATGAATTGAGACGTGAAATGTTAAAGTCAAATCCTTTTTCAATATTCAAAGTGAAACAGTCTAGGTTTGATAACTCAAACGTTTCTTTCACAAGCAAATTTAATTATGACCAGTGAATTAGATATATAGATGTTGAAGATAAGCGTCAAAAGGTTGAAGTCTCATTGGCAAATGCATTTTGGCAGCATTCAAAGGAAAACCAGAGCCTCAGTTTCAAAATTACCTAGTGATATCACAACTACTTCTGTTGGAATTAGAATCAACAATCTATAATTGAGATATCAGTGAAAATTACTTTATATTTCATATACATATTTCTCGTAAAAATGAAAAAATATTTAATAATTTACAATTTATAACATTGAAAATACATGATATGATAGGGATTTCAATAGTTAGAATCATGAAATATATACAAGTTGACCATGCTCAATTTAATATATTACATGAAGTGAACAAGAAAATTCTTTAATAATTAAAAAAATTATCAAAATATTTTGAATAATTTCACTGGGGCGACGCCTCCGGACAGTTAGTATTTAATCAATTTATATGTTACCCTTAACATAGAGATATATGGCGTTGCGGACTATTTTATAGACCTTTTGAGTTCTAAAACTTTTCTGAAGAAACCGTTCAAGTATCTCTTACTGTTAAAGCAGAGTTCGTGAAAAACATATTATTTGATCGACCGTTTTTTCGTCGACCTTATTCGCAAAATAGATGCCCACGGAATACCTCTTTGTTTCAACTGGATAATAGCGTAATAATGTCCACCCTGAGAGTCCATTCTGAATATTGGCGAAATAATTTTTGGAAACAAATGAGTGGTTTCGAAGATAACCTTCTATAACCAAAGCTACAAACTTTGCCTCTTCATAATGTTAGTATAGATGTTATCTGCTCTGTATTTTCTATTTAAAATGAGTCACTCCCAATCACATCACTACAAGTACATTGTTAAGCGTAAAGACGACGAAAAATGTAAATTTATCACTTTACAAATTCGAAAAAACACTTTGATAATATGTTGTATCCCTGCACAATCCCTCATAGAATAGGGAGAAATAGGCGGAAAATTTATGGTAACCGAAAACTCCTTAAATATTTACGAACTGCATGCGTGAACCGTCACGATATATGATACATTAGGCTATCTTCCATTGAATAATGACTCGATTGGGGAACTAATTTCCCTGGAACAACTCTAAGGCCCACTGAAATCTGGTAGTCAACCGGGAAATCGAATGAAGTGTGAGGCCATTCGTTCTAATTTCCACCCCAATACATATTTTCCAATCTTCGCATGAGGGAGGTTCGGATTCACTCCCATATTTTGCACGCGCTCAGATCAATTTAATTTCATGTTTATCGGTTACAATAGGTTGCATTTTGCGAGCTGTGGCAACATACTGGATAGGATACAGATTTTCTTCATTTTTAGGGCGATCTTAGTGTCGGCTCTGTTGATTCCGGAGACGAAGGTATGGTGATAAATCAGAACATCGAAGTTTCATTCGAACACCTTTCTCCGAATGACATTAAAAGCGGAATATTATTGACACTCGACAAGCTTAAAAAGTGTATTTTTGATGCCGTGTCAGAAAAAGCGAAAAACTCAATCATTATTTCAACATCACTGTTGGATAACCAGCTTGCACATGCGCAGCATAATTTTTTTCAAATTATAAATAGCAACAACTTATGCTTACACAAAAACTAGATTTTTACAACCTCCCCATTTTACCCCTCCATTAACAATTTTGCACTAAATTATCATATGCTATAAAAAAAAAGGAACTCGTTCACCTAAAATGACATGTTACTCGATTTTTAAAATAATTTTCAATTTCTACCCTTTTTTTTAACCCTACTACTATTTTGTGTTAAAATGTGATATCGATGCAGAAATCAAAATCTCAACACCCTAAAACGTCACATTAATCGATACCTAACGAAAAATAACCCTTTTTGATGATAAACACCCCATTTATAATATTGGTACATACAGGAATTAGGTTTTATAGGTACTGAACTAATTAATATACAATGATAAGTTTATTATATTATAGATACAAAACCGTAAAAACTTGATTGTAATAATAATAATAATAATAATAATAATAATAATAATATGACCGGCATATCAATTGAGCCTGAGCTAGCAGGAACACCGATCACGCCGGCTGAACAAAGAAGACTGGGTAGGCAGATAAGACAGGCACAACTGAAGACACTACTCGAAGATCATATGAGTAAAAATCTGCACTCCAAATATTACAGGAATTTGGAAGAACAGGGCTTGTCGGAAGAATTTATTATCCTTTGCCTGTTTGAAGTCGGCTGGGCTTAGGTCGGAAACAGGAAGATTTGTTATGGCTTGTCAAGATGGAGTGATAAATACAAGATGGTATGAAAAGAACATAATGAAAGTGGACACCCCAACAACTTGCAGAGCATGCCATAGTCAGCAGGAAACTCGTATGCACATCCTGTCTGCTTGCAGAATACATGCTCCATCAGGGTATATAGAAATACATAATGGGGCGCTCAAAATTCTCTACTTCCAGCTGAGAGAAGTTTATGGTATAGACAAAGAACCAGTGCTACCGTATGTTCTACTAGAAATTGAAGCGGTTATTGAGAATGATAGAGCTCGCTTTTACTGGAACTATGCTTTTCCAACAACTCGGCAGATCCACGCAATAAAGCCAAATATAGTCCTACTGGAAAAAGAGCTCAGAGAATTGGTTGTTGTCGAGTTTTCGTCCCCTGCCGAAAATAATATGGAGATGAAAGAAGAACAAAAAAGGGAAAAATACAGAGATTTTATGTTCGAGCTGAGGACACTATACCCAGGGCATAAAGTTAGGATGGTCGTACTAATCATAGGTTGTCTAGGCGGAATGAGAGCTAACTATGTGACAGAATTGAAAATTATTCCGGCATGCAGATCTCTGGCCGATATATTGATGGGCAGAATGCAGAAGGCAGTGTTGCTCAGGTCACTTCGAATCATCAGGCCCCATGAACTATAGAGGCCGCTTGCAGCTCATCTCTTTTGTTAAGGGACGATGTAAGGGCAGGATGAAGAACTACTCCAAGGAATGTGTGAAAGGTTTTTTTAGTGAGTAACCAGCAACATCCGGAGTCTCACACGCCCTGAGAATGCGTGCAAGATACTCTCAGGGTAGTCTATAAAAGATTTTTCCTCTCACACGGACGTAAAAAAAAATTATATCGTACAAATTTCACCGCTTTGCCATTATGGTTTATGGATACCTAACTCTGTACCAAATCTGAAGTTAATAGCTGGGTTCCTTCAAAAGTTACCGAATGGAACTAACATACCGAACGATAGAAATTTTTTGTTGCAAGTTTTCGGATATCTTAGGCTGACTGAGCTAAAAAATTTGAAACTTTTTGGACCGTTACTATACTTTCCATCATGTGATGAAGAAGTAAAATTAACAAGAATTGTTCTTCTATAGAGATTTGCGACCCTCTTTTGCTAATTAATACTACATGCAGGTAACTATTGAAATATTTACTGCGGAATTATTGATTAAATAATTACAGAAAGCCGAAATATTCAGTGACAAATATGACTGGTATAATTGTTCTAATTAATTTCTAAATTTATCGTCACAAAAGGCGAACGTCAAGATTTCGCAGAACGTGTTTCCTACTGGATGAATGGGACGGGATCACGTGCCCATTTATCCCTAATTAAAAGTATTACTCAGGGTATTTACCCCTTATTCCGCTAGAAACACGGAATAATAGAATGTTAAATAATGAAATATTGCTTATTTATTGCCGCTCACTGGAGTTTGTCGAGGCAATGAAACTGCCATTTATTTAATGGCTCTATTTGTTTGCAATCACGTTTAATTTTGAGTCTTATATTTTCTTATATTCTTTCCGTTTTCTTGTTCCTTGTTTTTTGGTGTTTCATCGGCGAAGATGATTATGACACTATGTTTGTTGCCGGGCGAGAAAGAAATTGTCTTATTCATGAACTGAAATAGTTATTTATCTACCAAGTGCGTTATATAGACGTTAGTAACGCACCTGGTGTATACAAGATTTTATTTTTCACGAAAAAATTATTCTATTATAATGAAAAATCGATTTTAAAATCGGTTCATTGCTCCTTCCATTTTTCTTCTCATAGTAGGATATCATTTGTTGATATTTTGGCGTTTGTGAATATTTTTGTCATCATATTTAGTGAATGTCATTGCTGCTTTCTTTGTGTAGTCTTATAGAAATAATGGAAATGAAAATGAATTTACCCAAGAATATCATAGAAAATGCAGTCAAAGGTGCCAATAATTCATTGCCGGAGAAATCCAGAGTCGTATACGACAAGGATTATAAAGTATTTAATCAATGGAAGTTCCTTCATTTCTCCTCGTACAATGAGCTAGCGTTATGATCCATAATGCCCACTCATAACACCCTAGGGCATAATGAATGTATTTATAGCAACCGTATCTGAGGTGAAATAAACAAATAATATGCAAATGAAAAATAAAAGCTTCTGAAGTTCTGAAAACATCAGACTGAATCGTATGCATTCCCAAAAAGTTCCACTTGAAGTGCAAATAATTCGGACTATTCTCTCACACAATACTTGCCACATTTTCATAGAAAACTTGACTGTTATAGTCATTAGCCACCACATTTTTTTTCTATTTGCAGTATCACTGGAAATTTTAGGACTCAATGTACTTACAAATTAGTAAAAACAATAAGAAATTACAAAGTATACTACGCCAATGGACTCGTCAAGGCGATTTTTTTTTTCTTACACATAAATCTTTTCAATACTTGCATGATAAAATTAATATAGTTTTATTTATGGTCATCATTATGAAAAAAATTGTGAGCAGTAGAACTCCATCACTAAGGTCATCTGACATGAAAAACTTTTCGAAAATGCTGGTTTAGAACGTCTAATACAGATAAACAAAACTACTGCCGCACCTGACTACTTTCCTTCGATACACTGCTATAGGATGTAAGTATTTTATGGCAAAATACGACTAAACACTTCGTTTAAAAATAACTTCACAGCTTAGATGAATATAATAACTTAATTATTATTTAAATAAAATTAAAAGTTTGGAATAAATGTTTGTCGACATCCCTTCCTACAGAAATTTAAAAACTAAAATCCAGATTATGGGTGTGCTTTTCCACGTAACATCACTTCTGCAAATATTCAATTATTTTAGGAATTATATTATCTGGTTTTGTTGGTTTTTGTCTCTGCAGGTCAGAACTATGATTAATTTGGTAGCAGCCTTAGTTTGGAAACTTTTAATTTCAGACTTTTTTGATATGTTAAACATTCTAATTGTCATTTTTGAATTATTGTTGGCATTTTTTTTTTAGTTATTTCTTGTTTTCATAATTGATGATCCACTGATATATATATATATATATATTTATATATATATATATATATATATATATATATATATATATATTATTCAATAGCTGTATGCTAAATAAAGGTATTATTATATATAATATAAATATATTATATTATATATATAAATATATATATATATATATATATATATATATATATATATATAAATATATATATATATATATATATATATATATATATATATATATATATATATATATATATATATATATATATATATATATAAACTTATTGCATATAATATCATACATCGAAGTTAAGTCTGCAATTAAGAGTAAATAAAAAAACTAATATATTGATAGAATAATAGAAAAAACAGAAAGCAAGGTGAAGTTTTTGAAGCTGAAATGTTCTCGAAACCCTCAAACCGCTTATTATACGAATGGATATTCTATAGTATTCAAATTCACATTATGAATATATTATGCGCAAACGTTATATTATTATTAGTATATTATTCGAAATTAACTTAACTTTGTAAAATGAAATTGTTGTATTTACTTCGAATTATTTTTAATATTAAAAACGAATCAAATATTAATGCCCCAATTTCACAGAAATGTATAAATATCAAGGTATACGCAACCGTTATTTATATAGGAAATAGCTACTGGCTTGAGGCTTATAGACTTTATGAGTCACCCTCTGAAGATGATTCGTGTACTTGCTTTTGTTAACAAGGTTTGCCGGTTGGACTTTGGGTTATGTCGAACATGGGGTTCATACAGATTGTCAACCCTCTTTCATTTTCCTTTGACCCTTTCTTGTCTGGGCCTATATTTAAGCAACCAAAGCTGATCAACTTTTCATTCCCCCAGATAATTCTCAAGAAATCGGAAAAATATAACATATGTTATTATTCTGTTCAGCAAAATTGATATTATTCATGAAAAAAAACGTAACAGCTATATTTTTCTGAAATTTCGTTGTTATGTTGACAAATTTCTCAATTCTCAAACACCCAAAATAAAGTCGTAGAAATATTGTATCTTCAATTACATTATAAAATAGTTTATATGAAAGATAGGAAATATAAAGCCGTTCGCACAAAAATTCATTGAATTAGGGTGAAATGTTATACATAAAGATCTTCACAAAAAAAATTCCATAAAAATAATTTATTCATTATGCCTAAGATATCAAATTAACTTTGGCGAAGAGATATTTTACTATATTTGCTTCAGACAGAGTTGTTTGCTCCAATAGATAACTATAATTCCAATAGATAACAATAATTCCCAATATTTCGAAGTAATAATAACATTTTAACTGCACTTTGGATATATAACATAACTAGAACTTCTTACACGTACTTAAAAGATTTTTAAATTTTTAACAAAAAACAATTACTTTCTTTTAGGATGTGAGTTTTAGATAAAAGTTAATTGGTTCAAGCACCTATTATTCTTATATTATTCTTATTTTACAATGGTCAATATGCAGAACAAATCTGATTTTATTAGTTCCTAGAAATAATTTTCCTTCCAGCAGTATAGAAAAATGAAAAACTGTAGAAGATAAATATGTAGTTTATAATTGAAATTGATTGACAACTAGCCTTTTCAGAAACTACAATGAATAATTCTGATTATTCTGAATATTATAGTAATTGAAAAACAAATTCTGTGAATTTATACAAATAGCTAGAGGGAGGTGGCATGAAGAGGTTCTAGTGAGTGGTCGATATAATAATTTAAATATATTGAACTTGAATGAGAATCCTACATTAATCTTCTATTGAAATAAAACGATATAATTAATATTTCTATACCTTGTTACAAATTTACACAATTTTTAAAAATGTGCATTGTGCCCCTCTTATGAATAAACTGTATTGAAAGGGACGGGCTAATTTATAAACGTACGTAATATATAAATATATATATATATATATATATATATATATATATATATTTATATATATATATATATATATATATATATATATATATATATATATATATATATATATATATATATATATATATATATATATATATATAATATATAATCACTTTATAACATATTAATAGTAGTTCAGTTATATTTAAATATAAAAAAAAAGTCTTAAGGTGTGGTTATCTGGCTATCCTAGAATATATTCAATAAGGTACTAATTGTGCAATGATTAATACTGATAATTACACAGTAATTAACAGTTTTATAATTTTCTACTTGAAGTAAATTAAGAATCTATCATTTTTCATAAGACTTATGATCAACAAAGTCACTATATAAAGAGACGTCCCACCGAGCGTCCCACTTATAGCCGGTTGTAGTGTCTTCGTCATAAATATCATTCAAAAATTAAACATAACCATATAACCGACTACTAATAAATAAAATTTACCTACTGGACTTTTGTTCTTGTATCTGTCTATAACTAATCGATTTACAGTAATTCTCAAAGCGTTTCTAAAGAACAAGAAAAAATTTCTTTTTTGTGTACGATTACGAATACTTGCACGCCGTCGCCATCTTGAAAATTGCAAGAGTGTGACGTTAGGTGCAAATGGCTGTGCTTCGGGGTTGCCACAGACCAAACATTTGGTCTACTAGGGAAGTTTCTTATTTTACCAGTTATTTAAGTTGTTTATCTCTTTCCTAGATATATTATTAGCGATTTTTGGATATAGTTAATCTTGATTCATTGAATGTTTAATTATTATGTTTTTGACGTAGTAGAACTGAGCCAATATAGTTTTGGGTAAAAAAGTATACTATCTTTTATTCAATGATACCAAATACTGTTGAAAGGAAGATATATTTTTCAGTGAATTTTACTTCTTTTTTAACTCAATCACATTATTGGAATAAAATGTAATTTGAAATAAAAATAACGGTATTGAATATTAATTCATCGAGTTTCTTCGATGGGAGTTTGACACGAGTGTTGTTCAAAATTTCTCAACGTTAATTCATTCCGATACAAGGAAGTTGCCATCCAGTCTACCTTGATACTTATCACAGAGTTTGAATTATTAAACCCATACTTCTATCATTAGGCCGATTCAAAAAAATTAATATCTTCGTAGGGTTTAGCTGAAATATCTATTGTTTATTGTGATGACACAATAGTCCATTAGCAAACGACCGATCCCATTTTCTGATTATGAAATTATCAACGTCCATTTGTATATTATTGCCTGAAAAATGAAAAATATAATGTATAGGTGGAGTGATTCATATTTCCGTATATAAATTTTACAGGAGAGACATTCAAAATTATTCCGATAAAGCTGTGAAACACAAGCCTAACTACTTTTTGATGAATAAATTCATGAAGGAAACACTCATGTCTTCTATGAAAAAATAAATGATAAATAGATATACTTAGTTGGTTATTTTGTGCATTATTTAGTCTTGAAGATTTCTTTCCAAATATATTGAACAGGGGAAATTATTTGAGAAATGCAAATTATCAAATTTGGCAGCAAATCCCAAATTGTTAATGACCAATTGATTTTCAATCTATTCGCAGCAATTGAGTGTGTTATAAATACCACTCAACTTGCAACCTGTCTCTGAAATATCCTTGATAATGGGCTCAAAACCTCAAACATTCCTAAGTTTTAATGAATTTTAAAATTTCCACTCATTCCAAGTGTATTTTTTGTTAAGATTCATCGAATATTAAATCATGTTTCATTACGAGATAAGCGAAATAACAATTAACACTTTAAACATATCATCACTATTCACTCCAACACAAAAAAAAAACAGACGGACGTATCATTATTTCTTTAGATATGAACAATGTTGTTTATCTGCTGCTGTGGTCCAGACGGTTGAGCAAGCGGTCTAGGACACAGTCAATATTGGGTTCAAGACCCAAATATCTATGATATATTGTTATCTGTGAGCACTAAAAAGCTTCAGTGATTCAATATAATCCATAGTTCGGTAATTAATGTTGTAGCAAGACCAACAGCCTTTTGGAACTAACTCTAAACTGTAGGTTCAATGAATTAAAAAATAACAAAGTTGTTTACTCAAGGAGAAATCCCTTCATGTTCCCTATCAAAAAAAGTAACGCAACTACTAAGAATGGTGGACCTAAAACACCACAAGGTTACGTTAATCTCTAAAAACAGGTGGTGTATTATTCAGAACCACTCATACTGGCTATGATAAACCAGAAATGATCAATTTTCCTGCTTCTGCTCTGGCATTGCAGGATGGTGCTTGGTTTCTTGGATTCTATCTAGATGAGAATCTAAAGTGGCAGCGCCATATTTCTCAGCTGTCTTGTGACCTTGCGTCAGTTTGTTACTCTTTGAGGGTTCTCATCCAATATTTGTATATTTCTTCAATTAAGGCGTTATATAATTCTACATTCGAGGAAGGATGAGGTAGGGTCTGATGTTTTATGGGACTGCATCGAATTTGATCATATCTTCTTTCAACAAAAAAGAGCTTTGCGAACGCTGAAAAATGAAGATCAAAATCATGCAGGGGAAAGTTTAAGAAAAATAGCCTTTTTACTTTAACAACTATGCATATTCAAGACAGCTTGCTATGTCCTTTCAAGAATAGATATTACCTTGAGGAAAAAACCGAAATATAACACAACATAGTCGAAATGCACAAAGCATAGGCTAGCAATGACGGAAAAGGGATCAGAGAATGTAGCAGCCAATGACTTTAATTCACTGCCACCAAGAATTAAAGTGGAAACTAACCTCAAGAGTTTCACAAGACTAAATTTCGGGCTACTTCTGATGATGAAACCCTTCAACTTAAATGAATTTAATGTTCACATCCAGAACATGTACTTATCTTTATTTTGTTTTTGACCATATTCTAATTTTTAGAGTATTGCTCAAATTATCATTGTTATTGATTGTAGCAGAAAACATTTGAAAGTAATTATTATAATTATTATTATTATTTTTATTATTATGGTGATTCAAGATTCATCTCGGTTTAGATCAACATGAAATTTAATTAAGTACAGTAAACTCTCATGACAGATATTCATGATATATAGAGATATAAGCAAGTATAACTTATAGTAACTTTTCTACTAAAGTACTCTCTTTGGTGAAAAAAATTCTCGAAAAAATGCATCTTTTCCCCTTCATTAACTGTTAATCGAAAGAAGGGATATTCGTAGGGCAGGTACGCCGTGTCAAATTGAGACCACAGAGGCGTTAGTTTGGAAGGGTCTCTAGGGATACCATGACTTCCCGTACCCCTGCGTATCTGCTTCTCTTGGTTGCGATTTATCGTCTATAAAATATTTACGTTCACTACACCGATAAAGTTAGGTAGCACAGACGAAGATTCATTGTGTCTGTTTGTGTCCCTGATGGGGAGACGTGGATAGTTATCCGGCCCAATCAAGCAGGGACGTGATGCGAAGAAAATAGTAAAATCTAGAAGTAATTTTTCCTTTCAAAATCCTACAGCTCAGCCTAACAATACGAGCTAGATATTTATTATGAAAAATGTTCAATTTCGAAACAAACTCAGATGTATTCAAAATAGACGAGAGGTGTCGTTGGATACTTGGTTGGAACAAAGTTCTTTTCGCTATATATTTAAAAGCCATCAAATGAAAAAATATTCGAAAGTAACTGAATGGAACTAAAGAAATGTAGAGATGGTAATCAAATTGTTATTAATAAATTTTTCAAAGTAATGAAAGTAAACATTTTATTACTGAGTAGTATGAAAATATGAACTTAATTGGAACTTATTCAGTACATTCAGTATTAGCAAACATTTGTTAACTGTGGCAACTTGAGGACACATATGATTGCGATTCAATTTTATGATCGTAGCCCGAAAAAACTTTATCTTGTTGTAGATTTTGCTAAATAATTGCCCACTCTTGAATCATGTTCGTCCAGATCAAATTGTTACAATGGCTTTGAGTTTTTATCAGGAGAGTTCAATCGCTACATTTTAGTATGAAAAAAAAATTTCAAATGTTAAATAATTTGTTTCCTCGAATTATTCATTCCTATCCCAGAATATCATTTTAGGAATAGATAGTAATTTATTTGGTTAAAAGATTTCGTAAGGCAATCGAGTTATTGGTCAGCTTAACTCCGTATTATGGAACGAAAACATCCGCGCAAAGGTACAAAACGAACCATATATAAAACAATATTTGAAAGCGTCTGTACTTATGGTTCGGATACATGGGTGCTCGGAAATGAAGAAAAAACAAGTTGAGAGCGTTAGAAATGGATTTCTGGAAGCGTAGTAGCGGAGTACCAAGGTTATAGGACATTAAAAATGAAGAGATAAGGGAAATAATGGAAGTAAAATCAACAATCATCGACACAATAGAACAGAAACGTTTATTGTGGAACGGTCACTTGGAAGGAATGGGAGAGGAAAGCTGGCCGAAGAGACTTTGGGAGTGGACTCCAAATAAAAGGAGAAGACTAGAAAGACCCAGAAGAACATGGAGAGTGGAGGTGCAGGTGTCCTCACGTAACCTTTATCAAGGAGACTGGGTTGATCGCCAGGCGTGGCGCTCTGGGATACGAGGCACGGCTTAAAGCTGTAAAAAACTCGTTATATATATATATATATATATATATATATATATATATATATATATATATATATATATATATATATATATATATATATATATATATATATATATATATATGTAAATATATATATCTATAGTAATTCATTTTCAAATATAATAATAGATTTTCTACTTCGAAATCATACGTACTGATGTATACTCCCAACTTTATATTTATATAAAGCATCTCACTAAAATTTACAAATGTTAATACGTACCTGGCTATCCTCAATTTTTACTGACTTACTCTCACAATTAAATAATTAAATAACTACAACATGAATGTACGAATACGGCTGATACGCACGTCTAGCCAGCTGTCGGACACAGTTTAATGCCTATGTGTATAATGCGCGAATAGAAACTTCATTCCAATGGTCATGATAGGAACTGAATTTCATTTTCCAATATCTATGCCACAATTTATAGTTAATTTAGCCTTTATAAATAGCAAATATAACTCTTTAGTATTTGATCATACTCCAAATGGTAATGCTCGAAGGTCCCGTTCTGCAGGATCACTCCCACCTACACATTTATATATCATAAAATATAAACGAGGCTGGGATTCATTGTCAATTTGTGCGGATGCTTGATCCCACTATAGCACTTGAGACAGTTGATCTACCCCAATCAGACCCGTACTTATTAATTATTCCGAGTTTGATACGTCAAATGTCGAATCAAGACAGAACCCTCGTCAGAGTCGTAGGGATTTATGGGAGTCCCTAAACGAATATGCTTCGTTCTCTGGAGTACGGAACATGGTGCTGGGGTGAAGGTTTGTGGCCTATGGAACTCACAGTGAATGAGTGAAAATGAGATAGAGAACGTGTTAGGATACCTGAAACTGTCAACTGTCAAATTCTGATATAATTTGATGAGTAGGTACTCACAATCCTATTTCATGATTTTTGTTTTACCCAAATTTTTTTGGCAATTAATAAGATTATCAGAAAAACAGACTGAATGGCAATAATATGAAAATTTGGAGCAAGTTCATCATATTTATATTTTATCATCATCCATACAGGTATATCATCTGATTGGAAGTATTTGTGAATTCGAAAAAAATAGAGGGGATTCTGACTTTTTTGGTTGTTTTATTCAGTGGAAATATCTCTGGCCAATTTTATTGCCCATTCTGCTGCCAATCGAGCAATAGAATTGCTCGGATATTGTTAACTATATCTATAATCATATGAATTTTCAATTACGTCACGTATTCACTCATTATACATGACCAATTGTATCAAAATTTACACTTTCAATGGTTATTTACAATATTAGTGTTGTAAATTCATATTATACAACACAAGATGTTAAAGTTGTGGAACGAGACGTCAGCCGAGTTTGATAAAACATCATATTACTACGAATTTACAACACTTATATTGTAAATAACTATTGAAAGTGTAACTTTTGATGCAATTGTTCATGAAATAAGTGAATACGTGAGGTAATTGAAAATTCATATGATTATAGATATGGTTAACAATATCCGAGCAATTACATTGTACAAGAATATTGTACAAAATTTTATCTACTTTCAATTATGAATGAAAATATTTGGCAAAAGAAATTTTTAAAAATGAAAATGCACCTGTAAAAATGCACCTGCTACTAAGTTTCTTATGTTACCTTTCGCACGGTTACTGTTTCACATGGTTACTGTTTCGCATGGTTACTGTTTCGCACTCTCGAAACTTTGTCAAACAAATCCAAAAATATAAAAAGCGCTTTTCAAAATGAGCGATTCTGATGGAAGTTTACCCTCTGATATAGAAGCATATATACTAATTATTAACTAATTTTATAATTGTTAATAATAAACAAATCATTCTTCTAAAAAGTGTGGTTTCATTTAACAGCAAAATTTCAATAAAACCGTTTTTTTTTTTCATTACTAGTGCTGTAAAGGCATCTATTACAGCACTAGTTCTGTAGTTCTTACAAAACGATTTAAAGAACTGTAAAATTCATATTACGTAACGAAAGTAGATAAAATAATTAACTTCATTGCGATCGTGAATAAAATAACTATTTTTATTTATTAATTGTTGAAGCATTGAAATTTGAAAACAGGTTAACAACGCGAAAATATTGAATAACAGCAAAAGAAAGTGAAGTATAAAGATTATTCATGGAAAAATCAATTACTATGTATCGAAGGTATTTTGAGAAAACATTTGGAATAGTTAGATTTTTAATTCATACCGAAAGATCAATTAAGTATAGGTACCAACAAATTAATTTTTTTTAATTTCTGATGAAATTTATAATATCTTGACCGGTTATCGTGAAGTAGAGTTATGTTGTGATAAAATCGGGAGAAATTAGGATCTAATGTGAGATTTGGCATCCCTAATCAACACCGCCGCTAATTGTCTTCTAGTTCGAATACACGGAGGAATAACGCGTTGAAAACTAATTAAGCGGGACTAATTCAAGTTTTATATCCACGGGTTGCTAGATAATCTGCGCGACAATTTCTACACGATACCAATTCCATGTCGTACTCATGGGATTTTCAACGATAATTCATACAATTTCTATATAAACAATATAGCGTTTGAATAGCGACGAACGCACTATAAAATAATATAAGCTGGAGTGCTTGCGTAGTCCAGTATTGGCAGAGTATTCAACGTGTAATTGATTTTGGCGTTTCATCAGACTCGAATTTAATTGAACGATTCCTGGAATTTACCAAACAATGTGTGCACAATAAATTCAACAGGCTTCACAAATCTAGCATATGTCAAGTACGGAAGGAAAAAAACAAGTGAGGAGCTCCGTCACTGAGGTCTTATTTTCCAATCATTTTTGTTGTTTCTCATATACAAATTCTCACAATCTAAGTCAATTTGAAGGTGCTGATGAAGAGATGTACAAAACTTGGGAACCTTTAAAAACGTATAAAATTACCACATAAAAATTGTGGCGTTAAGATCATTTGAAACTCCCAAATAGCACATCCCTAGCGTCAAAACGAATTCGTGTACAAATTGTTAGCCTTTTAACAGAATTTGAAGTGACTGTAGAAATGAGCAAAGCTCAAAAATCCTCCGAAGCATTTTCAACAGAAAAACTGCGGCAGTAAAAGAAATCAATGGACACTTTTCTGAAATGAACTCAGTCGACGGGCATTTCAACCCTCTTACTCGATCAGCGAAAGCTGTAGAGGAGTGCAACACTTCAAAACCCACAAAAAAGCTAGAAATCCCAACGCCAAAAAGGCCCTTTCTGAGCATCAACAAATTTTCAGTCCTTTTATTCGTTTAGGATAGAGTTCGGGGATACAAAAATTCTCTAAAAACCGATGTTGTAGTTCCATGTACACTCCAAAAGCCCAAGAAAGCTAAATTTCGGATAATATTCATAATTTATTTCCGCTCCTTTTGACATTGATTTGACAATTTTCTGCTTATGCACCTCAAAGCAACTCCCATGCCCAGAGTTTGTAGATTCAAAAAGTCAAACTGAATGTATCTAAATTCAAACAGTTTCGATCAGTTTTGGATTGATTGGGCCGATACGTGGTGTAAATTAATAAGCATATTAATACAATGTTTAATAATAACAATTTACACATTTATTTAAAGAAATAACGCATGACGCACGTTTCGGTGGAACTTCACCTTCTTCAGATACTAATGGCAAACTATATTTCTCTGTTATATCGAAAACAAAAAATAAAGAGATGACAAATTATGTAGAAGGGGTAAATAAAAGGATGGTTACGAATAATTATTAGAATAGGAAAAACCAATTCTGAACAGGTAGTCAGGTAGTTCGGTAATTTTGAAAAGATTGAGAAGGGGGCTTGAAGTATGATCGATTTGGCTATTCAATAGCAGACCGGAATGCTTGTATTTATTTATCTCTAATGATTCTAAAAAATTGAGTTTAATTCCCTTACTTTCAGCATTTAATATTCTAAAATCGAAATTGAATGTGTGATTTTCTTGAATTGAATGGTTTGCATAATGTGAATCCGATTTTTGATTAACAAAGCTACGTTTGTGTTCTGAAATTCTAGTTTGAAAACTTCTGAAAGTTCTACCAATGAAAAACTTATCACAATCACCACAATTAATTTTATAAACTCCTGGTTTATTATCTTTATGAAATTTGGATTTATTATTTTTTATATGATTTCCTAAATTATTACCGGTATGATAAGCAATATAATTGTTGTGCTCAGATAAGAGATATTTAAGTTTTCTTCTTAAATTTCCGATGAAAGTGAGGCTGTTATATTTGATATTATTTTTAGTAAGGGGATACACCTGGCTAATCGCATTTTTGAACAACTTTTTATCTATCATATTGCCTATTATTACGGGATCATTCATATCAAATAAAGTGGATTTATTATTATTAACCATTGTTTTAATAAGTTTCGATCTGTCTCAAGGACAATCCCAGCCAATTTCAGCTCATTTCGGCTGCACTGAGAAATTGTGAATAAAAATCAGTACATAATGACGGAATTGAGTTATATAATGAGTTTAGAATAAATAGATTTATAAGTTTTCTACCTGAATAATTAAAAAGTACTCTGTGGGTACTAAATTTAAAGGATATTATAATAATAATATATGTAAAATATTTAATAATAATAATTTATCATTATGGAAAGCAAAAAAAAAGTGTTATTTTGCCAGCTATTTTTCGAGGAGTCTGATTTCGAATACCCTGTATAATATCAAGTGTGGACTACTAACTTTTCGAATTCAAGATCTGTAGAACGTGTTCATTTTGAAGGAGCAAGTTGGACTGTGGAAATTTCAGAAGTGCAAGTTCTTACTTTTGTTTATGGCGTTTCTCAACAAGGCAAAACTTTGAGTCAACAAACAAGTTTCGAAGTTTTTGCAGACAGATTGTGCAAGTTTGCATGACGGCATTGTTTCTAGAATGTACAGTTTCCAAACCATTGTCTGACAAATTTTTATGACCACTTTGCTGGATTTAATACCGTTACTTTCTTGTTATACAAAGTAAACTTTGGGAAATCTTTAAGAAACGCCTGGGTGGATAATCGCTATTATATAGTATTAAAACATCATCTATTATTTTTGGATAACCCACACATATTTTCATTGAAGATGAGGATTACATCGATTAGAGTCGTTTTGACATAGAAATTAAAGATAACTCCTGCGAAAAATTTTACGTAGTTCATCCAAATAATAGCAGTTTTCAACATGGTAGTTCTCGAAAACGAAGAACCTTGAGTGAACAAAGAAATAATACCAAATAATATTATATATTCTACTAGTTTAGGTTTTCGCTGGAGCATACACAATACTTTCCTTACATACTATCGAAAATTATATCAGTTTTATAAAAAATTGTATTTTAACAAAATATCTATATTTGATGATAACAATAATCAAAAAAGGCATTACAGAATCTCCGTACCTAATACCTACATAGAAAAAATACATAAATACTACATAAGTACTAAACTAATTTTTGTGTTTATTTGCAATAACAGACGATTAAAATTTTGTTTGAAAAAAAGTTAAACTATTAACATTAATTCAATATAGAACTGTTCTCTAGTTTACAAAACCACTTATTTTGTGAAAAAAAAAACGTCGTATGATCCTTTGTTACTATCTGTTATAATAAAAAGTATCAATTATTTCAATTATTTTTCAGTTTTTGATAATTTGAGAAAAAAACTTTAAAAAATATATCTCCGTAACCAGCAGGTATGTTCCGGGGTCCAAAGGTGTAAAGGTTAACAGCCTGTATGAATATTATATTATATATATATATATATATATATATATATATATATATATATATATATATATATATATATATAAATATATATCTATATATATATATATATATATATATATATATATATATATATATATATATATATATATATATATATATATATATATATATATATATATATATATATATATATATATATATATATATATATATATATATATATATATATATATATATATATATATATATATATATATATATATATATATATGTATATACATTTATCTATATTCTATTGTAATCTTAATAAGAAACATATTTTCTTAAGTTTTATTTGGTTCGAACGGGGGAAATTCCTTTGGCATCCAATTTCGCCAGCAGTATATACGCCTTTCCTTCGCTCCCATGTCGTAAATCTGGCCAGGAATTAAATGTCTCGGAAGGGGAGGGGACGGTACCTCTTTTCAATTTCAAAGATTTATATTACACATCTGCAGTATGCAGTATGAATTTCTTCGTGAAGAAAAGTAAAGTAATATAAAGAAGGTAATTTCGAGGAAAGCCATAGTGCCGTAATGTGAATTCGCAGGTGGTTCAATATTTATTTGTATACAGTTATATCCTGGGTAACATTATGATGTCCTTCGGCTAGGAAATGATGAGTTCCGATAAATTGTAGGTGTAGCATAAATTTCTGCGAATGGGATTGAAATTCTCAATTTATTCACAATTTTAAAGTGGCCAAATAACTATTGATGAAATATTCTATTATACTCGTAGTATTATCATAGTGAAAGGAAAGGAAACACACGTGTTTCATTCCTCCCTGTAGTATGTGTCAGGGAGGCGGGCCGCTTGAGTTTGGGATTAACTCCTTCAGCCAGATCAGAGGATACACTTGTATGTACAAGTGCATTAAGGATAGGTGAGACGGGATATTTATGGAACATAAACTGGTCCAGCATTCGCCTTATAAGTTTGCAAGCAGTGACTTACATTACTGACCAGTCGGCCCCGGGGTTTGAACCCGAGACCTCCCAAATACTAGCCTACACTTTAATCACAGAAGAGTCTCTGTCAAAATTATATGAGACAAAGTATATTCATCGTAACTAAGTCAAGATCATTATTTTCATACTTGTATCTGATACAATTTCATTCTTCAAAAGTTGCATAATACGAAACAGATGGATTAACTTTTTGGATTTGACAATAAAAAGATGTAACAATTGACACATCGTTTCGATTTACTATAAGCCATCACAGTCGGAACTCATGATACACAATTCGTCTGTACACTCTCAAGAGAATTACAAATTATGAAACAAAAGCTCACAATAATAGATATCCTCCAAAAGTTATAGATGATATTTTAAGAAGAAGATTGTATAATGCAGCCAGTTATCAAGTGTATCCAAAAGTAAAAGATATTGATGAAAACTTATTAACTTATATAGGTGATACACACAAAATTTCTACTTTCTTGTTAAATCGTAATGTAGAAATATCCTTTAAAACACAGAATTCAATAAGTAAACTTATTAGAAATGCTAAAGATAAAACTACTGCTGATAATATATCAGGTATTTACAAGCTCACTTGTGGTTCATGTCCTATGGTATATGTTGGCCATACCGGCAAAAACTTCGGAGTTACAATATCTGAACATGAAAGAAGTTACGATAAGGAAAAAACAGATTCGATATATTCATTACACTTGCTGGTACATAATAATAGCTTCAATGGCAAATTTGAAATTTACATATAGAAAAGAAAGGCTATGAACGTAACTTCTTTAAAGCCCTTAGCAATCAATAGTTGAAAAAGTTTCAATAATTTATTGAATGATTAATTAGATATCAATGATTCTCTTCTGTTAAATTTATTTCAGTGAAATATTGAATTTTTGTACATGTTATGTTTACCCACTTTCATACTTTTATCTACCTGCCAATAGATTACACTTAGGTTTTCCCACCCCATTTGTATTTTCCATTTGTAAAATTAGATTGAAACAATTGTTATATTGAACAATATTTAGTAAAAATCAAAAACTGAAATTTATTTACATTTTTTTTTAATTCAAATATAAAGGCTTTGAATTTAATCATTAGCCAACATTATTATGATATAATAAAATTTTTAAATAACAGAATAATTACATTTCAACAAAAAAAAGGAATGTCAACCTTTATACAATGTATAAAATTGTGAAAAGAATTCGTTTCCGTTTATTTTTGTCCTTCACTTTAGTTTTACACTTCAATCCTACGATTCAAATTTGTAATCTCCACGTTAAACTTAATAACACCAATTATCACTTGTAGTCCAGAAGTTGAACGACGACATTCCATTTATTTTCTCTATTTATTTCTCCTTCAGGCTCATTACTCACACTAGACTAGAGCCACGGGATAGGAGGTTTATAAAAAACATAGCGAATATATAATATTGAATTTTGACTGATTAAATTTTCAAATCTAATGATTTGATATGATCATAAAGTATATTGTATACTTCAATTTTGTTCAAGGATAATAGGAAAGCCAAATTATACGGTCGTTGATATGCTATAGCTCCTGATAGTTTTCGTAATAATTCATCACAGTGATGTCTAAAGTTACTACAATTCAATATTAAATGTTCAGGAGTACCCATTTCTCCACACTGACAATAAGGGTCTGGTCTGACTCCGATCCAATGAAGATATTTAGGACAATTCATATGGCCACTTCTCAATCGGCAGATTACTCGAATGAAATCTCTGGAACTAGAGACATTTTTAAACCAAACTTTGTGTAAGGGAGATGCCTGAATTTTACTATATAGTCTACACTTCGATGACTCTTGAAATCTTTGGATCCATTAAGATATAACATTATTTTTTTAATGTAAGGAATAAATCAGAATGAACACATTTATTTATATAAATTGTTTGGTTTTCCGCTGCTTCTTTTGCCAATTGGTCAACTATTTCATTTGCTTTTATCCCTACATGAGCTTTAACCCACAAGAATCGAATCTGTTTTCCTTGATTCTCCAGCGATTCAATTATTTTCAAAATATTTGTATGAATTATAGAAAATTCTGAATTAGTATCGATTTTTTTTAATGATAAAAGGGCGCTTTGACTATCTGAGATTATAAAAAATTTATTTTTGCTGATTACGTGTTCATTATGTAGAATGTAAGTCAATGCAGATAATATTGCTGAAACATTATTTGTAAGACTCAGTAAAAACATATGATCTTATCGGATTTCATATATTATTTTGTTTTTCAATATGTTCGATAACAGGTCATATTTTGTAATACTGCTTCAGTAGTTATGTTTATGCACTTATATTATGTATATAACTTGGAGTCGCCCAGTGATCGAAATTGGACCGTAATTGACTAAATTTTGAAGTTTCTATTGTGAATCTTACTGACATTCGCCTTAATATTGTTATAATTCTAATAAGCTCAGGAATGTCACATGGTGTGCTTTGAAAATAAATGATGAATTAGGTTTCAGCAGAAATACGTATGAAATATCAACTTTTCCAAATATTTTTTGAAAGCATCATTGATACTCATGAAAATTATGATATCTGTGCATTAAAATGATCGTCTTTGAATATCTCATGATTACTCGTTAGGTTTTGAAGATGTGATTTATGTGGTCTCATCAGTGTGAAGTGAATCCTTTTGTGATTATTATAATGTTGATTCTTCTACTATGAACCCATAGCAGAAGAGAATTGACTATTATCAATCACATAATCTAGTTGTTGACATATATATATTTAGACCAGATTATAAGAGTAATATTATTCTTTGAATATATAGATACTGTTGTATTGAAATATTTTCCCAGATATAATAAATTGAGAAATATTATTTCGTATAAGGTACTTAAATTATAGTATTAATTCAAATGTGGAACTGAAAATAATTTAGTGGTAAATTTTACCAAACTTAATGGAAAAAAATTCATTGATATATTGTGATTTGTGCCTAGAATTATTGAATCCATTTCAATTCGCTACTTGAGTGATATCCCTATCTGATCTACTGAAGACATCAAAGCACATATTGACAATTTGTTTCCTTCATAGTCTCTCATGTATCTATCTATATAACCCGGATAAACTATAATACAAAGGAGAACCATTGACGGTACTTTCGGAGGGAAGCCTCTAGAAAATCCCACAAAGCTTGCTGCGAAACAAAAGATTATATCGCTTGTATATACACAACGGGAGAGGGATTTGGTTTGTTTTATATGATTGATTAAACTGACCTTCAGACAAACCTTCAACATATCTATTTGTATGAAGTATAACGGATGTAAAGGTATTATGCAGCAACTATACTTCTGTAAAAGGTAATATTATATATTATATATATATATATATATATATATATATATATATATATATATTAATGTTTCAAATATTCTTGCCTATGATATACTGTTATTTAGTTGTCTTCATTTAGCAATAAGAGAAACGAAAGTCAATTATCGAATAAAGTCGGTGCCCAAACTCAATTGGCTTGATATCGCTAAAAAGTAGAAACATTTATCTCTAAGATAAGTAAGTACTTAATCTCGATTAAGAATGAAAATACCAGCATAATATGAATGACGACTAACGTTATTTTATACAAGAATTAATTTTGTTCAGGAGGAAAGCTTTTCATGTATTTTGAAAATGTAGATTTTTTAATCCTGAAAGAACTTCGATGCATTCTACAAACCATTACATTGTAACATATTGAAGAAATATCATAAACAGAAATAAACTCTTATATATGATATATTTATATAAATTCATTAAATTTGATTACCTGTTTTTTATAGTGAAAAAAAAACCTATTTTTGTTGGATATTTTCAGGTTGTTATTCCACTAATAAAATATACCTTCCGAAGGCTATGACCTCCTTCCTCAGTATTTAATAGATATAAAATTTTTACAATACACTAATTATAAAAATACAAGCTTATTCCTCTTTGAAATATCAAGTATTGTATCTCCTCAAATCTGTCCTCCTGCCATGTTAGTTGTCAATGTCATGTCAATTATTAGTTGCAAGTATCTTGCTTATCTTTAACTACTTTGTACGATGTATGTGTATCAACTCCAGAAAATCTTTTTGTTTTTTTTTGTTCTGTCATCAGTTGATTACGTTTCTTCAATACATGTTTATATATATACATATATAGGATATCATGAAATTTTAACACTGTTTGATGGGTCATCGTAAAGTTTAATACCTCTAAGTGTATTTTCATGAAGAAAGTTTTCATGTGAAAGAATTTTGAAAACTATCTGTGTAGTTTCTGTAAAAATTAAATTTGTAGAATGCATAGCAGGGGTAGCTGGTCTGGCGCATGGTCCATTTCATATTGAAAAAAAAATTCGGCCGTCGCATGGCAGCTAGTACATAACATAAAATACTGACGATAAAACATAAATTTCTATATATATATATATATATATATATATATATATATATATATATATATATATATATATATATATATATATATATATAGATGTATAAATTTAACGATTTATTTATTTGCTATTTTTATTTTGAGCACATCAAATATTTGGTGTCTTCAAGGTTATTTCAATTCGTATTATATAATGGGAATATAAAGCAGCGATAATTTCGGCAAGCCCTCCCTATTTTAGTCAATTAATAGTTGACTTAGGTATCATGTATATAATTATGTAGGAACAATGTAACAAGGGCTCCATGACACTCAACTACAACAACAATACGTCCTGCCAAAAATCCTCAATGGCTTTGCCTTCCTGTTTGCCGAACAATTTCCTTTGTTGACAGCTCACCATGTTGGAAAACTATGCAGAAGCAGCAGCGAATTTCGGAAGGACTTGATAACGCCAGTCAGACCGATGAACTTCAACGTTTGACAGACAGAAGGAGCCCGGGGGCTTGTCAATGTTGCTCAACTATCACAGCAGGTCATACCAGAAATTTCGAAACTATCCCGTAGTTATTCCAACTTCCTCGTAACTCAAGTTCCTTCGAGGTAAACCAACATAATAAGGAGCGCAATCTTCGAAATTACGTAAATCTCTTCTTCAAGTTACTTCAGGATATCGAAAATCCGTATCAAATTGAAATATATCGATGTTAGTTTTGATCATTTATTTTTTTATTGAAACAATTTTGTATAAGAAGACTGGAAAAATGTTTCATGGTCAAAAAAATAAAACAAAAACTCTATCACAACGAACTGCATTAGAAGAGCAGGTTTTCATAACGTATCCAGTTTTAGAAATATATACCGATCACATCCAAGGTATCATACGGAACTGCGTACTTACAAACTTTCAACCCTATTTCTATAAAATTGAGCGCTTTATCGTGTGAACAAGATTAACCCTCCGACCAATTCATATAGAAATGAATAGCATCCAATATATCATACGAAACTACCTACTCACAAACTTTCAATCCTATTGCTCCAAAATTACCCCCTTTATCATGTAAACAAGATTTGTTTCTTCCACCAGGGGGTCAACCCCCAACCAATTCGAACCAAAGCCAATTCAAAGCCATTCAAGATATCATACAAAACTACCTAGATACAGACTTTCAACCCTATTGCTACAAAGTTGCGCCTTCTGTCGTCTACATAAGATTCATTTGCACCCCAGGGGGGTCAACCCCCAACCAATTCGAACCAAAAACAATCCCAACCAATATATCATACGAAACTAACTATTTACAAATTTTCAACCCTATTGCTTCAAAATTGCGCCCGTTATCGTGTAAACAACTCTAAAATACATAAGCACATACATACGTACGAACATATATATATATATATATATATATATATATATATATATATATATATATATATATATAGAGAGAGAGAGAGAGAGAGAGAGAGAGAGGGAGAGGGAGAGATATGAAAGTGAGTTTTTGGTGCCAAGCATCATAAAAAATCATGAAACGAAAAACTATCTTGGTCCTAGGTCCAACTTTTCTAATCGCACCCATTTTAATAAGCAGGTTTTCGAAGCGAAAACCTGCTGAAAACGACAATAATATTATGTTATTTGCGATCGATAAGGGTGAATCTTGAGGTAAATTAATAAATATATTAAATATAATAATATGGTTGACAACAATAATTCATACGTTCACTAGACAAAATAAGCATAACGCACATTTCAGTTAAACTTCACCTTCTTCATATGCTGAGTGCAAAATAGTCACATTTCTCGGATACGTTAAATACAGAAAATGAATGAATGAATATCAAATTTGTTAATAAAAAGTCAGATTTATATTTTGCAAACCATTTAATCCAAGAAAATCACACAGTGAATTTTGAATTTGAAATATTGAATGCTAAAAGTAAGGAAACAATACTAAATTTCGTAGAGTTATTACCGAATAACAAATACAAACATTCAGGCCTCCTATTGAATAGTCAAATAAATAATTTTACCAGCCCACTTCTCAATGTTTTCAAAATTATAGAACTATGACTAGCAGTTTAGAATGGAATTTCCTCCTTAGTAATTATTCGTAACCATCTTTGTGCTTACCTTTTCTACCCAATTGGTTATTCACTTATTTCCTGTATTAAATTTATCCGAGAAATAAAATAATTTTGAACTAATTAATTGTGAGTTTTTGTTATTAACCATTGTTTGTGTAAACAGAATAATTAGATATATTTGAAAGTTTATATATGTTATAGTAGTTTTGCTATTGAGTATAGAGACAAAACTTCAACTATTCAATAACATATTTTGTCTAATCTCACAAAAATTAATGTGTAAAAGTGCAATTTATGCACGCTTGTAGAAAAAATTTTAGGACGTATTTTTCTGGCAAAATGCATCGCGTCAAGATACGATTTTAACAGATTGAATTATATTTTGAAAAATCACGCTCAAATAGCAAACCGAATTGATATTAATAATGTATTTCATTAAAAAACCGTCGTGATTGAGGAAAAACGAAAAACCAACGAAGGAACGTAGCTCAACATCAACACAAACCACGTACCAAATTTCAATGCTCTATTTCAAAAAAAAAAAGTGAATCGTGTACTGATGGAATAAAGCAGGTCGGCATGCGATATGAACGAAATAGTCTCGCGGTGCAGCGCGACTGAGGAAAATATTTGAAACTACTGAATGGCTCTTTCTTAACACCAACTTAATCTACATAACATGTTTGAACCCTCTAACTTAACCTGTGGAAGCTGTGTAGTTTGACAAATTTTCGAAAATCACGATTTCAGCTCATATATGGTGTATTGAGGACCTCAGGAGATGCTACTATGAACCGGGAAAGATACTTATATGCAAGTTAGAAATAACTAAATTTATTAAATCTTTGATAATTTCGTTCTGCAACGAAAACAAGTTCTGTACCAAATTTTAGCTGATTTGATTCACGGATTTAAAAAAAAAACTATTCCCACACCTGGACTAGTATGTATTATCGAATAAAATCCGACTGAAAAATATTTGTATTAAATTATAGGCTCATGTATAAAGGAAATAAGGAGGGGAAAACAATTTAGTTGAGAAACTGCGGTAAAATGAAAGTGAGATAATCTATAGATAATAAATAATAATAAATACTGCCCAAGTCATTTCACGAATAAACACATAAAAATAATCGATCGAAATCGTTTTACCACTCTCGAACTCTATTAACTTTTTCTGTTGGCCAGTTTTTCTAGCGAATATTAAAAAGAAAACCGTTTATATTTTCCTATACCCATCAATTTTGACCTAATTTTTTGTAATTAAGTTGAAAAGGATCTGAAAAACAATTCGAATTTCGTTTTAATATCCATATCCTAATTAGCTGCAAGGAAATATACGAACGGGGTCACGTAATAACTGGTTCGTATTATCAACCAGTGGCAACATGTAACACTGGGAGAAACGTAGCACTGACCTGTTATTAAGTTACACGAATTTCGCGATAAGCGAAAAGTTTTAGGAATGTTACGGAATCTAGACAAAATCTGAATTGTATTTTGAATACAAAATGACTAACATGGAATTTTAGCAGGGTCGAACTGAGCTCCAGCGGCAGAAAACGGCTTCAGAACGACACTAGTTATTTTATGACCCTCGACTTTGCAATATTCTGAGCAATATTCGAAATCGACTTATAAAAAATTATTATATAATATATGCACCAAGAGTGTTCATATACAGGGAGTTCGAAATTAATCTTTGGGACCGAATATTTTGTTTGATATGAAGTTTTGAAAAAATTCCAAAAACAGGTCGATTTTCAATCTGAGACGGACATTGATATGCATTATTACTTGTTTTGTATTTACCACCCCTAGATTTACCATCTAGGGTATCAACTTTGAAATTTCAAATGATGAGGCATGTGATGTGAAAACTATTTTGATAAATATATTAAAACAATAGTTAATAACAACACTTAGGTTTATTAGACAAATACGCACGTTTCGATGAAACTTCACCTTTTTCAGATGCTGAGTGCAAAAGATTAGATTTCTCGAATATACAGGGTGTTCCTAAATATCATGTACAAACTGAAAGGGGCGATTCTTCAAGGTATTTTAAGAAAAAAGTTTATATAATAAAAATATAGATTTTTCATCATAACTTTTATACCAAGCTAACAGAAAACCAAGAGAAGGAATTTAATTCGAATCTGATAGCCAGGTAATTCAGTAATTTTGATAAGATTAAGAAGTGGAAGTATGATTAATGTGGCTATTCAATAGTAGACCAGAATGACTGTATTTATTAATCTGTAATAATTCTAGGAAATTTAGTTTAGTTTCCTCACTTTCAGCATTTAATATTTCAAAAACGAACCTGAATTCGTGAAATAATTCATAATCTTTACTGAAAGAGGTTTCAAACGATGCACCTATCATATGTATCATAGTGCCAATTGAATTTTCAATATAGTACCTAGGTATACAAAGATCTACAAAACAAAGAATATATTAATTAATATAAATTGATTTCCCACTCACTTTTGAAATCGGCCTGCTTTTGGAGTTTTTTCGAGACATTATGTGAAATATTCACGTAGAAAAATTTGAACAAAATCGAAATAAGAACATAAAAACTCATATTCAAAATACTCACAGTAAACTTATACCTACTTGGGCTCGGTAAATATAGATTTTCAATAAAAACAAAAATTTAAAATATGTGTATGGGTACGTAATTAGGATTATAGAAATTGACTTATTCCATAAATTTATACTGAACGTCATATATTACATCAAAAATGAAGCATCAATTTCGAAAATAATTCTCAAAATAAATTCTAGGAGCAGTTATTTGGAAGTATTTCACTGTTATCTTTATAAATTGACTAACAGGATGTTACAACTTACTGAAAATTTTCTGAATGGGTTTCTCACAGAATTATTACTTCAGTTTGTAATTTAATAAAACTTCGTACAGAAAAAAACACCAAATTGTCACATGTAATGTATTCTGAATCGGCCAAGTCGTTCAGTATCACGAAAGGTCAGTTTATTGTATTTTTTTCCAGTTAATATTAATTAACCTTTATGAACACACAAAACCTTATCAAATGCCATGCGAATAGGTAGTTTTACATATATTTACACGCTCTGTTTGCGTTAATCTGATCGAACATCAAGGCAGTCCGTTTGAAAGAGGCCGGTGCCACTGACATTTGCAACCAAATTTCTATAAAATCTGTTGAAGCGTATGAAATGGCGTGAGCATTTTTCAATGCTCAGCGAATTTCCGGAGAAATAACGGAAATATATCATAACTTTATAAAGAAACAAAAAACTAACTTTTCACAGGTTGAAATAAAATATATTGAGTAAATGCGTTTCGCCATATACATTGACTTCATCTCGTACTAAATTATGGTATTACAAAACAATCTATTTATACGAAAAAGGGGTTCCTAGAGAAACTAAATAACAATAAGCAATTCATTCAGAGTTATTTTTCTATTTTTATTTAGAAAGACATGTGCTTCGATTACAAAGACCATTTGCACAACGGAACAATTTAGAGACTTAACAGAAATATACAGAATTTATGTTTATAACATATCATACACTTTTATATCCTTTAGGAATCTTGCGGTGTTTCTCAAGTCATCATTATCGTTGCCAAGAACTGCGGAAAAGGATAATTTCATTTTTGTTTTCTTCCTGTAGGTGGAGTACTTAGGACAGTCAATCAAGATGTGTTTAATTGTAGTTCTAACATTGCAGAATTCACAGATAGGTGCTATATTTTTTGATAGTAAGTGCTCATGCGTTAGACGTGTGTGACCTAAACGAAGACGTGAAATTTTCACTTGGTCAGCCCTATTTGGAGGAAGATACATAATGCCCTTGATGTTGGGTTTAATCACTTTTAGAGAATTTGAGCTCTCAGACCATTGTCTGTTCCATTTCTCATGAATTTTCTTCAAAATGCAATGTTTCAAGTCTTCGGCATTGACAGGATGTAGGGTAGGGGTTGTATGGTGCGAAGCAAATTTTGCGGCTTCGTCAGCCTTCTCATTACCTTGAATTCCAACATGCGAAGGAGTGAACATGATTGTTATCGATATTTTTTTCAGAGAGATTTGATATCTTAATTGATTTATTTGGTTCACAATGTAGTGTTCTGAATGAATATGCGAAATTTTCTCGATGGAATTCAGGGAGTCTGTGCAAATGCAGTAGGATGGGTGCTCGCTATTTAAAATGTATACAAAGGCTTGATGAATAGCTGTTATTTCTCCAGTGAATACCGTAGAATTTGCTATTGCATAATGGAATGTTTCATGTGGAGTTACCACTGCAAGGCCTATCATTCCGTTTTCGGCATTCCGTGATGCATCTGTATATATAAATATATATTCCTTGAGTTTTTCCCTTTCTAAGTTGAAGTGATTTCTTATTATATCTGGTGTGCTATCTGCTTTCCTATATTTAGCGAGACTGGTGTTAGTATGGAGTCTGTCAAGTATCCACGGGGGAAACGGAGTGAACATCAATGGCGGAAGGTTTGGAAAGGATATTTCATATTTCTCGAGTAATTGAATGAATCTGACGTTGAAGGGTGGTATAATGTTTTTATTACTTTGGTATTTGATGAGAGGATAATTTAGTAAAATCAATGATCTGTTATGATGATTGGGAACTTGTGATATGTTTACTGCGTAGTTCAGGCTTAGAAGCTCCTTTCGGTATGACATAGGTATTTCCCCCAAGAGACAATGTAGACTTTGTATCGGTGTTGTTGGGAATGCCCCAGAAATAATTCTCAAAGCTTTATTCTCGATTATCTCAAGCTCTCTTATGTATGTTTTCCTAGCAGAAGAGTGGGCGATTATTCCATATTCAATTTTTGATCTTATCAGACATCTGTATATTTTTAGTAGGTTGTAGGTATCTGCTCCCCATTTGTGGCTGCCTAATACTTTTAACAGATTAATTAGTCTACTACAGTCGACTTTTAAGGATTCAAAATGTTTTTTCCAGTTCAGTTTCTCATCGAACCATACTCCAAGAATTTTTACACAAGATTTAAACTGTAGGTTGATTCCATCCAAAGAAATAACTGGGTACATCGTACTCCTACGAGAGAACAAAACACACTGAGTCTTCTCAGGCGAGAAAAGAAAGCCTGTTTTCAGTGACCAGTTGCGAAGAGAATCTGTTGCAGTTTTTAGAAGTTGCCGGAGAATTTCTGTGTCATTTCCTTTTGCGAATAATACTACATCGTCAGCGTAAAGTAATGCTTTAACTGGGAGTTTTATGTCGTTCAAGATATTATTCACTGCCACTATAAATAATTCAGAGTTATTGGTAGGTATATTGAACAGATTAAGAAGAAAGATTTACTTCAATCTGGTCGTTTTAACTAGGTTTCCGGAATTTTTATATTCATTGATGTAAAGGGATTCCCAACAGTTGGTTTTGTGGAGACTATTTTCTAAGTGTAATATATTATAATTGAGATTAAATGTATGGTTTTCTTGAATAAGATGACACGCCTAATTAAAGTTCGTTCCCAGAACGTTCATTTCTATGAATTTTTGATTTGTTGTTTTAATCACTTTTCCAATGCTATTGTTGGTTTTATATGTATATATAACATTGAAATTTTGTTTATGAAGGAACAATTTCAGGTTTTCGGAAGGTTAACCCAAGTATGTTAAACTGTTAAATACCTACTGTACTTTTCACGGATATAAGTGGGTAAACTTCTGGAATTGCCATTTTGTATTTTTTCTTCTGAATGAGAATGTCAACCATATTCGGTGAATAATCATTATTTACTGCCATTTGTTTAATTATATTCAATTCCATTCGAAAATTAGCTTCGGAAATATATCAAATATCACATAAATGATGACATGAAATAACGCCTCTGTTGAATTTCTGAAAAGTAATAGTAACTATAAAATAATGTAATTCATGGAAATTATGACCGAAATCAATTTCATATATCACATAGAGTGAACAAGGAAGATTCAGCAATAATTTGAAATTATCAAAATTATATATAGAATTCGTCTTTCAAACTGGTAAGTTTTCAATGTGACAACCCTGCTGAAACATTAGTTAGAAATTTTATACCTTTAAGGGTCGGCTCTCATATATACCAATAGGCGGGAGGAGAGAGTCGAACTTGAACTTTGGTAGAAGATAGTCGAAGTTGATTAGTTGAAAAGGAAGGCGACAGTAAAATTAGTAAAAATTGATCTCCCTTGATACACGTTGTACAATCTAGTTAAATTTGTGACCCTCTCAAATTTTGTGGCAATTGAACAATTGTTTTATATCTTAAGTGAAAGTGATAAGTGAATATCATTCATAACTTTACAGTATTTTAATAAAGTGATTGAAAAAACCCCTGATGTTTCGATGAGTATCCGATTACAAAAATTAATCCAACCCATAACAACCAGCTACCGAAATAAATTAGGATACTGGCTTTTCAAAACAGCATTCATAATGTAACAGTGAATTATAGAAAATGTCCAGTTACCCCGACTCAAGATGTGCATACAGCTGTATCGATATTATTAGATATTTTCAATGTAGTTTACTTGACTCGAAATGAATCAACATATTTGTTCCCCAACACAAATCTCGGCTGAACTACTAGGTAACAATCATAGCGCCCTACGCCAAAGATATTAGAAACCAACAATTCATTGTCCGAAAATGCAGAATTCCATCGAGAGAACAAACACTTCCTGACAAGAAGATGTCTACTCTGCAACAAATGGGGGTAACCATTTTCTATAATTCACTGATGCACTGTGAATGCAGACTTCGCGTTGGGGTACACAAATAACCAGCTCTCTTGGAAGATTGTTTGATAATTCTTAAAAAAAAAGGTGAATACAAGATATGTCAATTTGACAACTTTAAAAGGTAAATAATAAACACGAATTTACCTGGGAAGACTGAAAAATAAAAACTCATGCGCAATCAAAATAGTTGAAACACAATTATGGAAAATGAAACAGAATAGGAATCAATATATTAAACACTCTAATTCTTATACCTATATAACAATGGATGTTTGTATATACGTACTCGGTAAACTTCCACACTGTGTAACCGTGTGTCTTTCCTTATTTTCAACAGAATTAAAATCTATTTCCAATATTGTTAATAATAATGGACAATTTATCTTTCATATATCCAGACTGAGCCACAACGACGCATAGCTGAATAGCTTGTTATTTTTATATATACAATTGAAAAAAATTATTCCAACATTAATCTACATGGTGTATATAACGGATACGGAAAAAGTTGTTTTTTGAATCATCTCACGAATATTTTGTCCACTGATTTTTTGAAAGTCTTTTCGTTTCGAAAATTCTCTTCAATTCCGATATTTTCCAAATTGTTAATATAGAAGATTTGCAATTTAGAACGAAATTTTCAATCATCATTCAAGGGAGAACATTGGAAAATTCAACAACATTCCTTTCACATACGTTGAAAACATAAACAGTCTGTTCTGCCCTTCAACGAGCCCATCAGTACCTATTTCCCCGTGCATCGACTCAGGGGGCTAGGATACCGAATTCACATAACCATCTCATAGTTCCTAGGAAGAAGATTAATGACATGCGAACAAATCACAGCGCCATCCTTCGGAAACTAATAGGAATCTCACTTTTGACCAAACGGAATTGCCAAACGCCGAAAACTCACGTCATTTTCCACAGATGGACGGAACAATACTGATAATCTTCATGAAGAGTGAAACAGATTTTCTAAAGTTTCCATCGTGTATGGCGCTGTTCTCGAATTTTCTAAAACTCTCCTCGAAGGCTGTATTATTAACTCATCATACAGGAAGCGCATGTTTAGTTTATATATACCTATATCAGTTTCAGAATATATATATATATATATATATATATATATATATATATATATATATATATATATATATATATATATATATATATATATATATATATATATATATATATAATTATTCATTCGAATTGTTATAGACAAAATCTAAACATCTAGAATTTTCAATTTTTCTAAAAAGAAAGTATAGTTTCGAACATGTGATCTCTAAAATTACAAGTAATGTCTTTTTAAAGACAACAATCAAATATTTTAAACCTATTTTGTACATTACGTGGGTGAAGGTTTCTGTGGTTCCCTTCCCATCTAATATCAACAGACCTGTCTGTTGATATTGGACTAAACAACACGTAATTAATAACTGAAGACGGCCACAGCCGCAATGAGAAATTTTTGAAAGAAGGATAAATAGTACCCTATTCTTTGACTTTTCAAAATCAAAATAATTTGAACCTATTTCGGACATTACGTGGGTTAAGGTTTCTGTGGTTTCCCGTACCATCTAATAATAACAGATTTGAATGTTAATATTTGACTGAATAGCACGTAATAAATAACAAAGAACGCCCACAGCCGAAAACTTTTAGTGAAACATAGTAGTCTTTTTCTATTCAAATTTTTTCAAATCAATAAATGTCAAAGAAATTTCAATTTTTCTCAAAAGTTTTGATAAAGCCACGAATGTCGTCGCGAAACGTCAACTTTTTAATAAAATCGAGTTTTTTAAGATTCAACAAGCCTGCTATTGCTAATAATTATCAAGAGATTATATATATATATATATATATATATATATATATATACATATATATACATATTTATATATATATATATATATATTTATATATATATATATATATTTATATATATATATATATAGTATAATATGTATATATATATATATATATATATATATATATATATATATATATATAATAAGTTAGAAAAGAAAACACAACTCTCACAACTCCAAAGGTTTTGAATGTTTATTCAATTGCTACTAGTTTCGCGAAATTTTTCTTCGCATCCTCATGCAACAGATGGCTGTAAGAGAATAATTCAAATGAAGAGCAATGCAAAAATACTAACCATAATGACTTACAGTGTACCACAGGGGTCAAGCTTAAGACATGTCAAATTTTTTTTCTCGTGTCAAAAATTAAAATATGCACAATATGAAATGGAATCTTTGGACGGATACAATACTTGGTCATTTAAATATAAAATAAATAAAATTAATAAATATAAGCATATACAGTATACAAATAATAATGACCTTCACATACGGACATTAGTAAAATCTTAGAAATTGAAGGAAATCAGATGCTCAAGCGCACTAGACCATGCGAAATACGAAGCTAACGGGACAACAAAACTAAATTGACGTTGATAATTGACATCTGGTAGATCGAATTATGTAGTAGATACAGTACACAACATAAACACGCAACAAACGTCAACCTCACACTGCAAACCGATAAATCATTCAGGAGATTCAAACAACACCGAACAAATTGGTGGTATATCAGTTGTTAATTGAGAATTTAACACAGCTTCTTCAGCACATTTTTGAACCCTTATTATTTCTAGTTGTTCCATGTGTGGAAGCATTGGTCCCTTCTCAAGAATGTGCAACGCCTTAAAGCCAGTTTGCAGATCGAATATATGTCCCTCGTCGAGTAAATGTTGAGAAAACTGAGAGAATCCAGTTGATAGGGGGCTGCGAAACTTGGTGTGTTCACGGATACGTATTCCAAAACTACGAAAAGTGCGTCCAACATATATTGCCGAACAGGTGTCACAACGAAGTCGATACACACCTGACTTATTGAGAATGTTTATTTTGTCTTTGTTATTGATTAAAGCCATTTTTAAATTATTAGAAGTTCTGAATGAAACATTGAAATATCGCTTAAATAAATTAGCCAATCTATAAGATGTAGGACCCATGTAAGTCAATGAGACAAATTTACACTCATTCCTATCAGCATGCGGTAGTTCACTAATATAATTTTCTTGTTGGATAATTCTTTTTCGCTTTTTTAAAATCAGTTTATCTATCATTTGAGGCGTATATCCATTAACCAACGCAATTTGTTTTAAAACTAAAACTTCGTTGTCGAACGATTCATCTGACAAAGGCAATATTGTGAGTCTGTGTACATATGAATTAAATGCTGCAAGTTTATGTGGGAAAGGATGACTTGATGAGTTGTGTATGACCGTTGATGTCTGGGTTGACTTCCTGTAAATATCAAAAGCCAACTTATTGTTCACTACTGTCAGAGTGAGATCCAAAAAATTCAAGCTTTTGTTTTCATTGAAAAGTTCCATTGTAAACTTGATTTTTGGGTGTACGGAATTGATATAACCAAAAAACTCCTGAAGCAATTCCAAACCACCTGTCCAAAGTAAAATAGTATCGTCGACATATCTGAAATAGAACTTCAAGTATGAAATATATATATATATATTATTATTTACAATTTTGTCAACCTCGAGGGATGTCATGAATATTTCTGCCAATATGGGAGCCAGAGGTGAACCCATGTTTAGGCCTTCTTCTGAAGAATAAGTGATATCATTAAAAGTGAAAAAATTCTGATCCAGACATATCTTGAGTATACTAAGTAGCTCTCTGATTTGAACATTTGTGTAACTACTAGATGTTAGTCTATTCTTAACGAGATCGACTATTTCCACTGTTGTGACACTTGTATACATATTGGATATGTCAAGAGAAAGAAGTATATCATCCTGACCGACCACAACATTCTCAACCTTTCTCACAAGATCTAAGCTATTTTTTAGAGAATATTTGAAGTGATTCATGTACAGTTCTTGTGCACATTCTTGAGAAGGGACCAATGCTTCCACACATGGAACAACTAGAAATAATAAGGGTTCAAAAATGTGCTGAAGAAGCTGTGTTAAATTCTCAATTAACAACTGATATACCACCAATTTGTTCGGTGTTGTTTGAATCTCCTGAATGATTTATCGGTTTGCAGTGTGAGGTTGACGTTTGTTGCGTGTTTATGTTGTGTACTGTATCTACTACATAATTCGATCTACCAGATGTCAATTATCAACGTCAATTTAGTTTTGTTGTCCCGTTAGCTTCGTATTTCGCATGGTCTAGTGCGCTTGAGCATCTGATTTCCTTCAATTTCTAAGATTTTACTAATGTCCGTATGTGAATGTCATTATTATTTGTATATTGTATATGCTTATATTTATTAATTTTATTTATTTTATATTTAAATGACCAAGTATTGTATCCGTCCAAAGATTCCATTTCATATTGTGCATATTTTAATTTTTGACACGAGAAAAATTTGACATGTCTTAAGCTTGACCCCTGTGGTCCAATGTAAGTCATTATGGTTAGTATTTTTGCATTGCTCTTCATTTGAATTATTCTCTTACAGCCATCTGTTGCCTGAGGATGCGAAGAAAAATTTCGCGAAACTAGTAGCAATTGAATAAACATTCAAAACCTTTGGAGTTGTGAGAGTTGTGTTTTCTTTTCTAACTTATTAAATATGAACTCACATGGGGATTTTACCATTTCATATATATATATATATATATATATATATATATATATATATATATATATATATATATATACATATATAAATGTTGCATGTTCTTAACATTTTATCAGTTAAACAGAGAATAATGTTCAAAGCACTTGAGTTTATATTTAAAATCCAGATTGTGCTTCTACCTTCGTATTTGCAGCATCATATTAAATATGTGAATGCAGTGCATAATTATGAAACAAGGAGTCAGAGTAACTTTTACGTATATACCTACATGTAACAGAGCAGGCACAATGAAAAGCTTATTTCATGGTGGTTTGATATTGTACAATGAACTACCAAACCAAATGAAAAATTGTGAAACCTTGAAATCGTTCAAAAAAATATGTTTGGAATATGTAAAATGCAGATTTTGATAGAGTTAATGTAGAGCTTGTTTTGATTTGATGTTGATATTCTTGTATAGTATGTATGTAGTCTGTAATAGCTGTTCGCTAAATAAAGATTATTACTGTTATTATTATATATATATATATATATATATATATATATATATATATATATATATATATATATATATATATATATATATATATCGGTTGATTTTTAAGTTGGTGCTTTCCTTTCAACACTGTATACAAGAAAATTTTTCTATTGAAATTATGTCCGAAAATTCTTCGTTTCCAAGATACAGGGTGTTACAGTTTCAAGAAAAAAATTCCTTTTTTACATAGCTTTCCTACCTCTCCATCAGATATTTCCACTAAATTTAATACACTTCTTTTGTCCATTATATTACATTTTTTGATGCGATTTTTGAAAAATTTCTACCAGTGGCGTTCGAACAGTGGAGGTAATTTAGTCTCTTGATAAGTTTTTCGTACGACGAACGGTTTTCGTTCAAAGAAATAAAAGCCATTTTGATGCATTGCAAAATCGCTGAATTTTGGTATGGTGTTTTGTATGTTAAATTCGTTTTTGACTAATTTGTAGTAAAGTAAAGTCAATTACTTACTACAAAATAAAAATATCTGGAGTGGCAGGAAAGTTCGAGGGAAAAGTTATAATAAAAAAGACATTTTTTCTTAAAACTTCAACACCCTGTATCTCGGAAACGAAGCATTTTCGAAACTATTTTCATGCATTCTTTTTAACACTATATACAGTGTTAAAAAGAAACTGCCAACAAAAAAATCACCCTATATATATATATATATATATATATATATATATATATATATATATATATATATATATAGAGAGAGAGAGAGAGAGAGATCCGAAATTGGGAAGTTCGTTAGCTAGTCGTTGGTGAAGGTTCGTTGATGAAACCGGGACTAAGCTAATGGACAGGGAACAATAGGACGTCTGGCAAGTGGAAATTCGTTTCCAATTATTCTTCACTTTCTATCCAACTTTTCGCAGCTTCACAGCCGCGCCCGTAAAGTTACTTATCATGTTAGAGAACTTTGATGCCTGGATTTGGATCCCATCGAACTTCGAAATAACAACGGCGGCGCGTACTCCCCTCACTATTCGTTTCACAGTGCTGTTAACATATTAGAGAAGAGAGATTTAAATTTGAATCCTTCGTAATTTCCCAAGGGTGAGATGATAAGGTGATTTTTGCACCCTCTTTCAGTTTGACGTATCCCAGACTTTTGTGCAGGATTTCGCTAAATTGTCGAAAGTGACTGTGTTGCTTCGGAGGTCGCGAATGAAAAATTGCATCGGACATCCCATGATCTCTTGTGACATCTAAACAATTATTTTCAATCTTCTTCCTCGGAAAAGTCAATGTTACGAAAAAGACTATCGAGTTCCATATGTTGATGTCTTGATTCTTCAAGCTTAGATGCAGAATATTAGTTTTATTGAAGAATTTGTAATGATTGAGTAGAACCTGTAGTCCGGAAGCCAGGTAAAAATTAGGTCAATTATTTCTTCTCGAATAATTGGTGAGACGCATCAGGAAAAAGTAATATTAAGGTTCGTGAACGTTAGCTGCGGTTTCGTGAGTAGGATGAGCTAAATTCGAATGAAAGTTATATAATTTGTTGATTTATTCTAAAATGTCTAAACGAAACGTCAAAGAACGAATAGTGTAAGGTAAACACAGATCAAAGAGCTGAGTGCAACCCAAAAACCAAATTGCGAATATTGCTTTAGAATACTAGATTTTCAGTGATTATTTTTTTTCGTATGATTTTCAAGCAATCAGAACGATCAATTCAGTTAAGTTTTCTTGTATAATTTCGATAATACCTGATTATACATAGAGTAGCTCTACCAATCGAAAACTAACAGGATCGTCACATTTTGACGTTTATCAATAACTGTTCAGAAATGAGTTGATTCGGAGATTTTTTACTTAATATACTCAACAAATAATCGTATCAAATACAATGCGTACTTTAAAATAAATACGGTTATACATCTCAAACTTCCTGCATAATTACAAATCGTGTCAGTTTGACAGAATAATCCTCTCGCTTCGCGGTCGGATTATTTAAACTGTCAAACTGACACTCTTTGTAATTATGCAACAAGTTATCGATGTATAACCTGATTATTTTGAAGTACTCATAGTATTACTACTGATAATACTAGGCTACTAAATTGAATCAAAAGTACTAAATTTATTAAGATGCTACTCTAAATTCCAACCCTATAACACAATAGGGTCTTTGTAGCTGGATCATCGATCTAACTCAGACCTTTCAAGCGTACTTTACTAACGAGGAAAAGATTGAATAAATATTTTTTTTTTCATGCCTGGGAGGCTCCGCCGCTCATTCCACCCATGGAACCGTAGCAGACGTTCACTCGTATGTATAAGAATGTTTTATCGGGTTTATTGTGTAATTTTCAAATTTCGTGTTGTGAGTTATTCAACTTGTTTTTCATTACTCTATATATGCAATTGTAGAAAAACTAACTAAGCTTTATGATACAACTCTCTGATGCATTTCACTAATTATTCCTAGGGAAGAAATTGGTCATGTAAATCTGTTACTGGCTCCGGGACTACTGGTTGTCAAAGCACAGGAAAAGTTTCAGTTCTAAAGTCATCACTCATCAAGGAATCTTTGAGAGTGCTACATGCTACAGAATTCCTGATGGGACAATCAAAAAGCATTTATCAATCCTTCGTACATAAGTGAGAGGAAATGGTTAGTTTTTCTACTGAATTGAATATAAAGAATAATAAAAAACTAGTTGAATAAATCACAACACGAAATTTGAAAACCACACAATTAACCCGATAAAACATTGTTATACACACAAGTGAAGGTCTCAAGTTAGCATTTGAATTTCTTTATCGCATATAATCTAACCAAGTCTTAAATTAACTTATTAAAATGAAGGTTATGGAACCAAAATGTAACCTGAAAATGTATATAAACAAAATTATAGGATTAGAGTTAACCCATCAACTTTGATAAGATTATGTATAATAATCTTGTTTCAATTTAAATGTCGATAACTGGAGAACTCCTCCCTCGCCTTAACTGATTAACGGTATCAACTCACTACTGGTTTATACACGTTCGTGGAAGAACATAAAAATCTATGAATAAAAAAAATCATAATGTAGTAGATTTAACGTCGATATAAAAACATAGCAACGTTGTAGATTTCTTCGTTTTCTTTCAGGGAAGTGTCATTGATAAACATGGAAGGCATGAAACAAAAGTGAATTGATTATTCACAAGTTAGCCTGAAAAGAAAACCAAAATCAAATTATATTCCGTTTGATTGTCTTTTCCAATACTCAGCCACATAAAAAGATGAAATGAGGTTTTTACTGACGCAGAGACATTAAATATTAAAGAATGCCTTTGATAGCCGACGTACAACCATGCCGTGTTAAAATTGAGAAAATGACAACTTCAAACAACCCGGAAAACGAGATTATGCGGTTCATATTTGTCGTGAAAGAAGCAAATGCTCAAATAGCACTTAATCGCTGCATTTTCAAGTGAAACGCGGCCGGATCTATTCAGGAGTTGGAAGGTTCTACTTTTTCCGTTCAGAAAAACAGCATGAGATATTTGAATTCGTTCCTTTGATAATGGATGTCAAAGAGGCCGTTATTCCGTATTCGTGAACGACCCGCGAGTCCTTTGGTGTTCCTGCGGGACCTAATCCTACATAGTAGGGAAGGAATGCAGAGAACGTAAACTTATTCAAATTTTTGGGTATTTGTAATAGAAAATGTTGGAGATAAAAGACTCTTAAATTTTGCTTTCAGATCTGAGATCAGGTTTTAAATCTGAGAATAAAATTAACCAGCTGAGAAACGTCGGTCCATTTTACATATAATTATGAACCTAATCTATCAACAGATGTTGAACCAAACACTTGATGTTTACCTGTATTTTCGCGGTATAATTGATTGAGGCTAGTATCAGGTTAAGGTGCAATCATTTATTTTAAATGAAACAGTATCTTGTAGATTAATATCCTCCAGTATTGAGTTCTTAGGCTTAATTGAGGTTGATTTATTCATATCTATATTTTTTCCTTACCTTCCTTAAAGCTAACTCTTAAGAATAAATTCCGTCAACTTCTCTAGTTTTGTCAGATATTATGTTTGTTGTTTATTTTGGTCTGATGGCATTTATTGATTCACTATATTTGTTAATTGGGATTCTGGATTCAGAATGACATTTGCCTCAGTTTAGAGTATCAAAGAAGAACTTTTTATTTATTATTATTGTATAAATTATTATTATTATTTTAATTGTATTGATTAGAATTCAATTCTATATGCAAAATTCGATGCATTTTCTTTTCTTTTTTTCATCCTGTCAGTGCTTTTGTGGGTTTCACGCCTGCCCGTATTCCTTCCCTGAGTAAAAATAAATGAATGAATCTTAGTATTTGATATTTTTCGCGAATGATCATTCGATCCCTCTTTCTAACCTAGAGTTACAGCAGTTACGTAACGAAAAATATTCACTATGATATTTACTATCACTAATCAAAATAATCAGGTTATACATCGATAACTTGTTGCATAATTACAAAGAGTGTCAGTTTGACAGTATAAATAATCCTACCGCGAAGCGGGATATGCAGGAAGTATAATTTATAATTATGCAGGAAGTTTGAGATGTATAACCGTATTTATTTTGAAGTAGGTACGCATTGTATTTGATACGATTATTTATTGAGTCAATTAAATAAAAATCTCCGAATCGACTTTTTTTGAACAGTTATTGATAAAAGTCAACATTTAACGGTCCTGTTAGTTTTCGATTGGTAGAGCTACTCTATGTATAATCAGGTATTATCGAAATTATACAAGGTAACTTAACTAAATTGATCATTCTGATTGGCTCAAAATCATACGAAAAAAATAATCAGTAGTAATAATAATAAGTACTTCAAAATAATCAAGTTATACATCGATAACTTGTTGCATAATTACAAAGTTCCAGTTTGCCAGTTTAAATAATCCGACCGCGAAGCGGGAGAATTATTCTGTCAAACTGAAACGATTTATAATTATGCAGGAAGTTTGAGATGTATAACCGTATTTATTTTGAAGTACGCATTGTATTCATTATTATTATTTTATTATTATAATTGTTTCAGCAGTAGGCGACCGAAGCCGAGTGACTGCTGTTGTTGCTTTTATTTTTATTCAATTTATTATTTTAAATTATTATTATTTAAGAGATGATTAGGCACAGTAATGTTTTAGTTGAGTGCATTAGCTTCACGCGAACACTTATAGTTTACTTAGTCACTTGGACATACAATTATCACAGATTGTCAGGCATAAAATCACAGCATTGTATATTGAATTGTCACAGCATTGGTATAAATCTATCACAGGTTGCTTTCCATATCACATTAATGTTAAAAATAATGTACAAAATTGGTATTTACAGTAGTAAGATCCCTATCCACACTATTCTTAAAAATGTTCACGGAGGTTGCATTGACAGTTTCCTCACTCCAAGGATACACAGTTCGATTGCTCAGAAAGTTTTTCCTTGGTAATTTAGCGCATCTTTCTTTGCTTAATTTAAGATGATGACCTCTTAAGGTAGTCTGAGTGTTCATATTAAATATATTAAGGTCCACAGTATAGTGATTGTGAAGAATCTTGTATGTCTCTATTAAATCCTCTCTTTGCCTTCTCTCTTTGAGTGTTTGGAGATTAAAGACGGCTAATCTTTCACCGTAGGGCAAACGTTGTGCTTCTATTGGGATTTTTGTAGCTCTTCTATGAAATCTTTCCAGTAGTTCTATGTCCTTGACAAAGTACGGACTCCATACGCTGTGGCCATACTCAAGTATCGGGAGTACACATGTTTTGTACAGCTTTTCCACCATCTCAACCGTCTTATTTGCAAATGCCCTTTTTATCAGGAAAATAATTGTGTTGGCCCTTTTTACTATTTGACCTATGTGGGTCTCCCATTCCAAGTCCGAGCTGATTATAACTCCAAAGTCTTTTTGTTCATTGACTTCTTTCAACTGGGTGTTGTTAAGCTGGTACCGAAAATGTGGGTTGTTTGAACCGATATGTAGGGTAGTACATTTATTCTATAATTGATACGATTTTTTATTGAGTAAATTATGTAAAAATCTCCGAATCGACTTTTTTTGAACAGTTATTGATAAAAGTCAACATTTAACGGTCCTGTTAGTTTTCGATTGGTAGAGCTACTCTATGTATAATCAGGTATTATCGAAATTATACAAGGTAACTTAACTAAATTGATCGTTCTGATTGGCTCAAAATCATACGAAAAAAATAATCAGTAGTAATAATAATAAGTACTTCAAAATAATCAGGTTATACATCGATAACTTGTTGCATAATTACAAAGTTCCAGTTTGCCAGTTTAAATAATCCGACCGCGAAGCGGGAGAATTATTCTGTCAAACTGAAACGATTTATAATTATGCAGGAAGTTTGAGATGTATAACCGTATTTATTTTGAAGTACGCATTGTATTCATTATTATTATTTTATTATTATAATTGTTTCAGCAGTAGGCGACCGAAGCCGAGTGACTGCTGTTGTTGCTTTTATTTTTATTCAATTTATTATTTTAAATTATTATTATTTAAGAGATGATTAGGCACAGTAATGTTTTAGTTGAGTGCATTAGCTTCACGCGAACACTTATAGTTTACTTAGTCACTTGGACATACAATTATCACAGATTGTCAGGCATAAAATCACAGCATTGTATATTGAATTGTCACAGCATTGGTATAAATCTATCACAGGTTGCTTTCCATATCACATTAATGTTAAAAATAATGTACAAAATTGGTATTTACAGTAGTAAGATCCCTATCCACACTATTCTTAAAAATGTTCACGGAGGTTGCATTGACAGTTTCCTCACTCCAAGGATACACAGTTCGATTGCTCAGAAAGTTTTTCCTTGGTAATTTAGCGCATCTTTCTTTGCTTAATTTAAGATGATGACCTCTTAAGGCAGTCTGAGTGTTCATATTAAATATATTAAGGTCCACAGTATAGTGATTGTGAAGAATCTTGTATGTCTCTATTAAATCCTCTCTTTGCCTTCTCTCTTTGAGTGTTTGGAGATTAAAGACGGCTAATCTTTCACCGTAGGGCAAACGTTGTGCTTCTATTGGGATTTTTGTAGCTCTTCTATCAAATCTTTCCAGTAGTTCTATGTCCTTGACAAAGTATGGACTCCATTCGCTGTGGCCATACTCAAGTATCGGGCGTACATATGTTTTGTACAGCTTTTCCACCATCTCAACCGTCTTATTTGCAAATGCCCTTTTTATCAGGAAAATAATTGTGTTGGCCCTTTTTACTATTTGACCTATGTGGGTCTCCCATTCCAAGTCCGAGCTGATTATAACTCCAAAGTCTTTTTGTTCATTGACTTCTTTCAACTGGGTGTTGTTAAGCTGGTACCGAAAATGTGGGTTGTTTGAACCGATATGTAGGGTAGTACATTTATTCTATAATTGATACGATTTTTTATTGAGTAAATTATGTAAAAATCTCCGAATCGACTTTTTTTGAACAGTTATTGATAAAAGTCAAAATTTGACGGTCCTGTTAGTTTTCGATTGGTAGAGCTACTCTATGTATAATCAGGTATTATCAGTTATAATATCACAAGAGCATCGAAATTAATCGATTATACTTCCGATCCACGAGACGTATTTTGCGAAACACCACTCGAGCTGCGCTCTCGTGGTGTTTTAAGAAAATACGTCGAGTGACGAGGTCAGTATAATCGATTATTTTCGATTGCTCGAGTGGTATTCGTTACGATTATATAACGAATAAAAAATATTTTTTTTTGACAGACGTCAAAACACCGTCAATATGAAAACATTCACATTTTGACACGAGGCGAAACAGCAAAACGATTATATCACGTCGTCAAGGGTATATTCGCTTATCAATACGCGGTAGTTATGCAAAATTCACGGATTCTATTGGCTTATTCATACATGAGTTATATAACCGAAATTATACAAGGTAACTTAACTAAATTGATCGTTCTGATTGGTTGAAAATTATACGAAGAAAATAATCACCAGTATGCATTATCATTGTGAACTGTATATATCCGGTAATATGATCCAACATGTACACGCACTCTTAGTATATTTCCGGTGCAGCAGGTATCTTATAAAGTCAACAATATTTTACCGAGTATTTTACTCTTCCTTTCTCGAAACATCATCCTTTTACGAGCGTTCATTCCTGAGGGACGAACTCCTTGGCGTTTACATATATATTTGTCGTCTTAGAAGGTTAGGGAATTCCTCGATGCGCCTCCCCAACCGCATTTTCTAATATTGGGTATCGGAATACAGCATCATATTGATTCTGGTTTGTGGGAAACATAAGGATGTTCGAAAAGATGAATACGCGGTACAAAAAACGATAGCTGACATAATACGATTCAGAAAAATATGCGGTATCAGAAGGGAGTAACTTTGTAATACAATGCTATCAATAAAGGAGAACGAGTAAAAATTGATGTTCTACGTTTCTGCTCGTAAATGAGAGGCAAAATAATATATTGGATAGTGGAGGCTCCAAGGAGACAAAATGACTATAGATATTCCCATTTGTTTACCTTCTTATTTGCTAGTTTTTAGAATAGCAAATATTTATATGTATATATATATATATATATATATATATATATATATATATATATATATATATATATATATATATATATATATATATATATATATATATATAATAATATTTTACAAATACCTGTAATATAACCTGGAAACTCAATAAAATTAGTTCAAGATCAACAACAATAAATGATGATTAGTGAATATTATCTTATTTACACAACAAGTACACAAAGAGGCGCATATATTCTGTCCAGATCAATATCAGTCATGCTTGGTGATTAGCGGTGATTTGCCTATCATAATAATATTGGATTATGGAGTTCATTTCATTTTTAATTATAATGTCATATAGAGGAAGGTCACATCCGGTAAATATGTTTGTCTTATATTGTAATTACGTGAATGAGGATGGTGTCATTAGGGATTTATTATAAAATTGAAAGTTTGTCTTCCCTTCTCAATATGCCAATTTTCCAATTTCTTCTTTTTCACAGTGATTTCTTCTATATTTCTCAGTTCCATATATATTATATACGTAATAAAAGATTATTTCTATATATCATATATATATATATATATATATATATATATATATATATATATATATATATATATATATATATATATATATATATATATATATATATATATATATATATATATATATATATATATATTTATATGTATATACATATATATATATATATATATATATATATATATATATATATATATATATATATATATATATATATATATATATATATATATATATATATATATATATATATAACATATGAGGCGCGTTTCGAAGTGCTATGTCGTCATCACTAGCTTCGTCAAAACAATGATATAATTCTACAGATCTTTATAGGTATATAACTAGCGACGAAAGCATATATTGCCAAGGTTGAAATACATCTTACGTTCAATAGAAATAGAATTGGTTCATTACATCGCTTGTGAATGATCTGTTGGACCATAGCTGCGATTCAACTTCAAAGAATTTCGGCGTATATACCTTCAACGATCGCAATTTCTGGTTTTACAACATTCTAGAACACAGAATTTCATTAAAATTGAATCAGGAATATTTCAGAGGACTCCTTACCCTTGTCACACACATATCCGCCTAACGTCATGCAACTTATAGTTTAGATATGTCATTCATTAAGTAAGAGAAAGAGGGAAATTATGGATTGATTGGGCCGATAGATGATGTCAATTAATGAAAATATCAAAACAATGGTTTATAAAAACAATTTACACATTTATCAGGAAGTTTCAACGAAACGTACGTGGTGGCAGTAATTGCTTGTAGAAAAAAGTCTTAACAAACCCACCAATAGTTTCCTTATATATATATATGCATATATATTTCAATTACCTAGAAGCTTCTCTGAAGTATTTAGGTACCAGAAACTGCATTCTTGAATAAGTTTAATAAAGCACTATTTGTTACTTCTACCTATCTATTGAGTATTTGAATTAACTGATTTATAAATTTAATTTTAAACCCTTATTCTCCCTATTCAATATTTTGAAGTCATAGCTCTAAAATTTGAATCACTAACTAAAAAACAATTTTAAATGTAGCGTTTTCGAAATTAATTTTATATAATATTCTCAATATATTTTCTAATATTATTACCGTTTCGGAACGTAACATTGATATTGTTTCGAGAAAGGAGTGCTTTAAGCTTCCTGCTGGTGATTTCATTATAACATATTAACTTATTACCCAAATCTTCATCTCGTTCCCCTTACCTCGTACGTATCATTACGTAAATGTCAATCGGAGAGGAAATTCCCCGGTATAACCCACAGTCGGCGTTTTACTTAGTATTTCGATAGAACGGTGGCTCCGTTCCCGCTAATAATTTTCGAATCCATCGGGAAATGATTTTCGAGACCGCAAACCGAGCCCGGGGACGGCTCGCTTCAATATTGAAATTACATTAAACGGCCCGTTACAGATCCTTCCGCAAACAGAGACTACATAATGATAATTTCACAATCCCACTCCGAATCGACAAACAAAGCTTTGACGTGCCTGACTGACGTTTCGTTCGGCTGGAAGACAGCGCGGTGCCACACTTACGGCGAACGATTCCGTTCTCTCTCTATATATCTTGCTTTCTCAAAGGGAATTAATTCCTGAGAAGATTGGAGAATGTTAATATTCCCTTGTGCGGCAAACCGGATATAATATTTATGCCAACGTCATATCTTCGTTTGCAGGGACGGCAGAAGAAATTCTGATATCTTGGCTACGTACGGTGGTGGTCACGTGGGAGGATATTATTTTCAGACCAACGGGAATTGTCGCTGGTTTCATCTTCACACATCAAATTATAAGAGTCACGTTATTTTTTGTATCTTATACTTTTTCTGACACTTCCACGAATACAATTTTGTCGTTTGATACGCTTTCGTTGAATGTCTATTCCATTTGGCAGCCTGAATAAAACACATATAATTCACAGTTGTGAATATTATATATTTGAATTCAGCTAAACATACAAATTTCTTAGGAAAATTGACCATTTGCCTGGTGAATTATTTAAAAGAAACGATTTGAGCATTACTTTGTGATGTAAGAGTGAATATTTATAATAGAACTGATTTCGATACGTGTAATTGATTCGACTATGTCATAAGATATGAATAAACGTGTAATTCAGAGTAATGAAAAATTATATTATATTAAATGTATATATCTCAAAAGTTTTGAGAGCTATGAATTTGAAAACATAAAAAATGGTTTTCAAATTTAACAATACATCACAGGCAATAAATAGTCTAATAAATATATAAATATATATATATATATATATATATATATATATATATATATATATATATATATATATATATATATATATATATATATATATATATATTGATGGGAAGGTATTGGGTTTCCAGCAGCGTCGTGCTATTGCTGGGAACATAATACTGGTTAGATATAATTCAGAATGTTGAGCCAATCTGGCAACTATGTAAAAACACAGTTCTGCAACCCCCTGAGAGTTGCTGAATGACCCAAGAGCCTTGTCTAGTCAGTTCATTATACTTATACATCTATGTTACATAGGGCTGCCATCACCTAAATTGCCGATGCCGGACAAAAATTTCAAAAACCCCGAACATTTCTATGAAATTTTGTTTTTCTCCGGACACCCCGTAAATTTTTTTTTTTAATAAAGTAAAACATCGTTTATATTTTAATTTTTTCATTTATTTAAACTTTAAACCATTTGTTTGCCATATAAACAGAACAACAAAAAACAAATCAAATTCTATTATACACAGTTCACACATTTCTCTTTTTTTTTGGTATCATCAAATAAAAGACAACTTATGACGATAATTTTTGGCAGATCAAAAATCAAATAGACTAGATTCTACATTGTAATAGCGAATTATAGGATAGGTCATCTGGTTCGGTTGGATAGGTTAGGTAGGTACACAAAAGTCTACATTAACTATTAACTATAAATCAAAAGTAAGTAACAAGTTTTAATTTTTACGAGATCAAGTTATTTTTACTAATTCAACTTAACTTGGAATCTTTCAGACTTGCCAATTTTTCCCAAAATGTCTTTATTTTTCATCATGAATTAGTAAAAGTCGGAGCAACTCAAGTCTTTAAAATTAGACTTTATTTTGATCAGAGAAGAAAGCGTATGTGTATTTAGCAAGTTTCTCTCCTTCCTTTATTACTGCAACCCTAGCGAAAAAACTCACTCCACATTCGCATTATGAGCTGGTATACAAAAATATTACTATGCAATTTTGAGCAGTTTAGAATATAGATGTTTCGAAAAAATTCGGCAACAACTGGTTTGCAATTAATAGCTCATCTCCGTCACTGACACTCAAGCTTCACACACCCGGACACAAAATTTGTCCGGGTTTTACCCGGACATATTTTGAAAGCCCCGTCCGGACGACCCCCGGACGCACCCTAAACTAGGCAAATCCGGGAAAACCCGGATGGATGGCAAAGCTAATGTTACAATACAGTCAGCTTCAAATCTAAATAAAAACAATTCAAAAATCACATAAATTCACATATATTCAACAAATAACTTTATGTAATTTAATAATTCAGCAAATTTAGTATTCTTTTTTATTTCATCATAGCAGTGCTCACGTATTGTCTATTATACATACGCAACTTCAAAGTGTGAATATGAAGAAGCTTCATCCAACTCTGCATATCTCATAGAAGAAGCATTGAGGCGAGTGGATGAATAATACCGCACGCTCTGTTACCATTGCTTGGAATATGAGTTATATAGTTGTCTAGATATCATGTTTTCAACTGAGATGGGTTACCTAAAATCTGAATACATATAATACATTAAGTTGTAATGAAGAGAAATGTTAGAATTATAACATTGAACTCATTATACAGCTGATGTTTGTTCTAGTAAAATGAGTAGGATTTATTTTCAGGAGTTTGAAGAGATATAATACGATGAAACAATGTATGTAAAACAGATTATACAAAATTATTTGTGGTAATTTTAAAAATGTTTAAATTAGAATTTCGGAACATAAACATAGTTTTGAAAGGAAAAAGTCACGATATATCAGCAAATTCAAATAATGACTATTCCCCAAACACGTATGGTAAAGTAGATTTCCGAAATAGCACCTCATTGAACTTGTTCAAAAATACAGTACCTGGTAGTGGTTGGGTTAAAATTCACTCAATATTTTACATATGCTCTTGATAATTGATAGAAGCTATGTGGTACCACTTGGGGAGCATCGGCCTCCACACTACGCTGCTCCGCTCTGGGACTTGTCTTCTCGACAGCTGAATATTGTGCCCCAGTTTGGCTTAACAGTCCGCACGTAAAGAAGGTGGACGCCCAACTGAGCAATACCATGAGGATGATCGCTGGCGTCATTAAACCGACCCCCACGCAGTGGCTCCCAGTATTAAGCCATATCCAACCCCCAAAGCTGCGACGTATAAATGCCCTTACACGAGAGTACAAAAAGATCATGGAAAATAGAAATCTGCCAATACATCAAGAGATTGAGGACGCTAACCACAATCGTCTCCGCTCCAGAAATCCACCGACTAAAACGGCAAGGGCAGCAATACAAGAGGAGTTCAACCTGACCAATGCATGGACTCAAGAATGGACCACTCAACAAGGCAATACAATGCCCTGCATTACCCAAAAGTCCCCAGGGTTTGATCTACCACGCAGAACCTGGTCCACACTTAATAGAATTAGAACGCAACATGGCAGATGCGCATACCTCCTGCACAAATGGGGCGAACAACCATCACCATACTGCGACTGCGGAGAATATTAGACTATTAAACACATCACGGAAGAATGTCCCACAAGATCCTACAACGGTAGACCAGAAGACTTCCTGCTGGCATCCACCGGGTCGATAGATTATATTAACGGACTTGATATTTGTTTGTGAAACCCTAAAGTTTGTTTTATTAACTTATATGTGTAAATTAGTTTTTTTTTTAAGTTTACTGTGTCTGAATTGCCATACGATAAATAAATAAATAAATTGATATTGTCCATGAACATGAATTTCTTGAATTATACCATTGATTAGTCATCTGACGAAGAAGTAGTATTTCGCAACGCACGTCATGCATTTTTAACAATTATGTGTGAAAATTTTTGTCGAAATTCGTATTGATTCGTTTGGAGTTTCCTGCATATCTCACATAAACTCATTGATAATTGAAAATGTATATGAAAATCTTGTTCATCTATAAGTAGAATTTCTCTATAGCTTTATCAATATCTGAAGAAGAAGTAGTTCTTCAAAACGTAGTCATGCTTTATAAACAATTATTGTGAGGATTGTTATCAATAGTGTTCCATCATATTACCTTTTCCAAAGTATCGATCAAGTTTTTCAGAGTCTTCTCTTATTCCAACTAGATGCCTCCGAATTAAAAAAAAACGGTAGCTGCAGATTTAAATATGATTTTCGCGACGTGTTGATCATCCCAAGTGAATCAAGACAAGATTTGCGACGGCGAAAGTTTGCCAAAGACAAACGCCGTAATGAATTCATTATCCAACGAATCTATTTCATTAGGGACTCTCCTAATTATTCAATAAAACTTTTATAATTGCTCTTACATTGAATTTGTTCAATTAATGCGCGTTTCGTCGAGATACCGCCCTGATTAAATTTAAACTCAGACTTCGATTGAATTAAGAGATTTAATATGGATTGAGAGGAACCGATTCATTTCCCGTGATTGATCAAATTTTATGCATTCGAAATGCATCTTTTGGATTTCAACTTTTTTATCGATACTAGAGAGTGTTCAAAATTCGACCGTTATTCATTAAATTGATTGGTATGTGTTTGAAATTGACAGCATGAACGTAAACAATCTTTATCGAAAATTAATGTATTTGTAACACATATTGTATATAGATGTAAGCTATCTACACTTCTTCTCTATTCAACTTTTTTTGGAGGTTTCACTTCGAAAACCGGCTTATTAAAATGGGTGCGATTAGCAAAGTTGGTCCTAGGACCAAGTTTTTCGTTTCATGACTTTTTATGATGCTTGGCACCAAAAACTCAATTTCATATCTCTCTCTCTCTCTCTCTCTCTCTCTCTCTATATATATATATATATATATATATATATATATATATATATATATATATATATATATATATATATATATATATATATATATACATATATTTATATATATATATATATATATATATATATATATATATATATATATTTATATATAATATATATATATATATATATATATATATATAATTTATATATATATATATAATATATATATATATATATATATATTTATATATATATTTATATATATATATATATATATATATATATATATATATATATATATATATATATATATATATATATTATATATATATATATATATATATATATATATATATATAGTATATATAATATATATATATATATATATATATATATGTATATATATATATATATATATATAATATATATATATATATATATATATATATATATTTATATATATATATATATATATATATATATATATATATATATATATATTTATATAACTATATATATATATATATATATATATATTAATATTTATATATATATATATATATATATATATATATATATATATATATATATATATATATATATATATAATTATGTTCATATGTATGTATGTGCTCATGTATTATTAAGTTGTTTACACCACGTTAAAGGGCGCAATTTTGGAGCAATACTATTGAAAGTTTGTGAGAAGGTAGTTTAGTATGATATATTGGATGGGTTTTTTTTTGGCACAAATTGGTTGGGGGGTATTGACCCCCCAAGAAAGGAATTTAATCTTTTTTACACGGTAAATGGCACTATTTTGGAGCAATAGAATTGAAAGCTTGTGAGTAGGTATAGTTTCGTATGATATTATAGATTTGATTAGTTTTGGTACGAATTGATTGGGGGGGGGGGAGTTGACCCTCCAAAGAAAGAAAATAAGTCTGGTTTACGCCACTTGATTACAGAAAACTTATGAAAATGAAACTCGGGTTATTACGAAGTACTAAAAAGTCACCCGACCTGTGAGTTTCAAACAATAAAGAATAAAGATGTATATAAAATTTGGAGCAATGGATTTGGTACAAATCGGTCAGGGGGTTGAGCCACGGGGGATGACATAAATCTTGTTTACCCGACAAAGGGCGCAATGTTAAAGCAATAGGGTTCAAAGTTGGAAATCTAAATAGACAGAAGGCTGGATTGAATTTGGAATATTCTTCCTTATAGAATAAATAGATTTTCCAAACTGAAAACAGTATGAAAACCTGCCTTTCTTAGGCAGCTTGCTGCGACAGAGTTTTTTATATTCTATATTTTAAATGATAATTCACTGACTGAACATTTATACCAGAAAGAAATTTCTAAATGTGAGTTAAAATTCATTGAAAATCGCATTTTCTTATATCTAATTACTTCTTAGATGTGCGTACGACTGTGTATATGTACTGTAGGTGAGTGTATCTTTGAGATATTAAATATTTACCTCACAATTCATACGCGGGAGTCTATGAATAAGCGTAGAAATGGAAAAATATTAAAGTGTAGTCTGAATAGAGTTAAGATTCTAATTGTATTCGGGACCGAGTTCCTTCTAAAAGAAAAGCTCCCAACTTCCAACAACCTCACCACCGAATTAGGAGTTACGGATCTAATGAACGAAACCCATAAACCTCGGTCGCTCGTGGAAACACAGCGTCGAAAAACTAGGTTTACGGCCACGGTATAATCGCGAGACCGATCTCATTTGTATGTGTGTGGCGAAACATAGAGAAAGATGAAGTTTCGGCATAGAAGCGGAGCCCGCCTAATTTGCGAACACCCGAGCACCAGCCTGAAAGGGAATCGTCGTCTTATGGCGCGGAAGAATCTCGGCCAACTTACACAGGGACTACGGCGCTGAGATAACCAGAAACTTGGGACTCTTTAATGGATTTTCAGCGTTGAATATGTTCATTTCTCATCCGAACTTCCGAATTAAATCTGGAATTTATGGCTAATCCAGCGTCTTGGTCATGACCTAATTTTCTAATTAAGACAGGGAAACGTATTGTCTGTAGTACCTAATAGGAGGAGATGTTCTTCGAGGGACATTGGTTTCATTGCCCAATTTTGAAGAGCTCAAAAGAGGTCTTGTTAGGAATTAGTTTTTATGTTTGCATCTTTCCATAGTCTCATATAAACTCGGTTAAAATAAACGCACTCTTTGTCCATATTTTTTTCAAAAAATATTCGTATGGCGTTTATAGCCTCAAAAATTCTTGATGTGAAACATCAAGCCAGGGATAAACCTGATTGTTGGCGTGGCGATAAAGGCAGTGGCGACGCATCGCCATGCTACGAGTATAAGGGAATATATACTATACGCAGTAGTGTCTAAAGCCGCGTTTACACCGGAGTTGGCAACCAAAAATTGCCAACTTCGATTGCAGACGCTAGTTGCCGATGGAAGTTTGCAACTTGTACTTGCAACCTGGGCACATAGTTTGTTTTTATGTCTGGAACGTGCAACCACGTTACCGACTCCGGTCGGAAAACCAAATTTCGGTTGCCAACTCGCAAAATCGGTCTGCAACTACCGGTCGGCAATGCGAGTTGCAGTTGTTTTAATGCGTGCAACTCAAAATTGCCGATAAAGGTCGGCAATCATTGGTTGCCAACTCCGGTGTAAACGCGGCTTTAGACGTAGCGACGAGATGCCATGTGCAAGGTGCAAGCGATTCAACAATCAACAATAGATGCTGTATTTATTAAATTTAGATATCTTAGCGTCTTTCGAAGTGATTGTTGGGGTTCGGTAACTGGCGATCTCGTCGGGTCTCCAAACTATATTCAATTTACACTATATAATACAATATAAACTATATCTACCTCCAATTAGCTGTTACAATTATATAAGTCGTTCAGTTCCCGTCGAATTGAACAAAATTGATGTTTACGGCCATACCACGCTGAAAATGCCACATTTCGTCAGATATGAAGCCAAGCAGCGTCGGGCGTGGTCAGTACTTGGATGGGCGACCGCTTGGGAACACCGCGTGCCGTAAGCATTTATCTTATTGATTTTATTCAGAAACAATTCTTTCAAGACAGGAAATTCTTGCCTAAGCACGTGGTATATACTCACATTATAAATTCATTTTACTCATAAATAAACACGTTTATTTTCGTATAGTTTGTAAATCTTCGATACGACATTATTATTATATTAATAATTATATTATAATGTCGAATCTGAAGAAACTTCATTCCTACCTGGTGTCCCATGACACAATTTCTTTTTTTTTACATTAATTGAAGTAATTTCTTTTATAAGATTAGATTAGATGTGAAGCATATTTCATGAGCAGACATTAAATGTTCAGATAATATAGTGCTTGAGAAGCAAGAAGGTCATAATACTCAATCCATTCATCACATGGCCAAATGGGCGGAATATTACAGTGCTCATGTAATCTAATGATTCATCTCTCGACGGGCAGAAAGAAGATAATAGTTGGCGGAGGAAACGCTAAGAGTGGGAACATATTCTTCGTTGTCGCTGTCACAACAAGTGTCCACCCATCTATTCCGAAATGATTTATTCGTACGGACTTCCCGCCAGGTCCCGTTTATATATTTCAATAGCGAGAGTGAAGACGCGTGTCGGAACTTTCCCAGCTGGGATGCGGGATAAAGACGTCCAGAAAATCGGAATTCATTCAAGTGGGTATCGAGAGACTAAGTATGGCTGTTTCTCTACTACAGGATAACATTATCGTTCTGTCCCAGCTTTCTTCGATGTTGCGTTCACAGAATCTATTATTGATTCACTTCTACTCATGCTGAAAACTTCTTATGTCATTAGATTCAGTGAGTTTTGTATTGATTGGTCAATAACAATAGAATATTTTTATTTTATTTTGATCGACCGCTTCAATTATTAGCAGATCTATAAATAACAGTTTACAGTTTAGCATAACATTAGAATATAATTCAAGAACCTTAAAGTATTATCAATATTTTCGTTCAGGATTTCTTTCATGGTTTCGCCAATTTCGAAGTTTTTCGTTGGTCTGAGTAGTAAATGCATTTTTATGAGTTATGTTGTATGATTAGACTTGTTGGTTGAACATTTCCTCCTTTCTCTAACAAAAAGTCTTGTGTGGTGCGTGCATTACCTGTACGCAGTCTATTCTTTTCGCTGGTAGTTTGAGTAGTTTGTGCACTATATGTTGTATCCCTTTATATTATTTATATATGTTTGTGCATTTTTCCACGTTTATCTCAATTTTTGGTTGGGCATTGCTGCGAAATCTGATGAAGTTATAACTGACTGTTCTTCTCCAATTCTTCAAGCTCTATTCGCTTCTTTATCTGCTTGTTCATTTCCTTCTTGTATATGATGGGTGTAGTAGAAAGTTATAGCTTTATTGTGAATGTGTGTGTCATATCTCAACTGTTGTATTCCTTAAATTATTGTGTTCTCTATGTCTGGTTTCTTCATTTTGTCTAATTAACTGAGAGCCTGTACATATGTGAAAGTCGTTTTGTGTACTGAATTTAATGTGTTCCAATGTTTCTATTATGACTATGTCTCCAGTGAATACGCTATATTTATTTTAAATAATCTGCTGATATCTTGTATGATATCCATGAAAATCACACACTCAATTTTGACTTTAGAATATTAAATGCTGAAGGTAAGGAATTAAAGGAAATGCTGAAGGTAAGGAAGTTTCAAGTATTCCCTACATGATAATAAATATTCAGGCCTCCTACTGAATAGCTAAATTGATCACATTGAGAGCCTCCTTCTTAAGTATCTGACTAGAAATTTAGTACCTACTCAATTTGCTCTCTAACTAGTTGATTGTATCTTTTTTGTATTTACCCCTTTCTTGCAAATTTGTTATATATTTCTCTAGTCTCTAATGTATTGAATATATTCTATGAATGTAATCATTTGGCACTCTGCATCTGAAGAAGGTGAAGTATGACCGAAACGTTCGTCCTGCGAATTTTGTCTTATAATTGTGTGAATTGTTGTAACTAACCATTGTTCAATGCATTTCTCCAACTTTCTTGATGTACAAAGTTTAATTGGAAAGATAAATGACAAAAGATTCGTACCTACGATTTGTAATATGAAAGATACTTCCATTGTAGTTAATGATTTTATATTTTGAAGGTCATTTTGTGCATGATCATCTTGTGAAATACTCATGAAGGTTGTTTAAATATTTAACAATTTCATTCTATGCAAAAGGTATCAAGAAAATGTAGTAACCATTGGGTATTTAGTATTAGATTTCAGGATTATCAAGATGACTTCTCTATACTACAAGTATCTGTTTGAGTTCTCATAAACTTTCAATATAAGACTCGAAGATAAAATTGTCTAGAGACATCAAACTATTTCGAATTACTTCAAGAACTATTATATAATTATTATATTTAATTGATAACTATATATCCAAGTAAAAGTTCTGAGGAACCCAAAAGGCAACACACACTCACCTCTAAATGTAAGAATATTACAATTATTTTTGTTATTATAACATTTAAATTTGACTGAATATTGAGGACTGCTAATTGTTCAATTTGAGTTTTAAAAAAAATATGAACACCTATTTTCAAGAGATTTACCAAATAGTTGTGTAGGAGCTGTGGTAGAGGCTAAAAGAGAGTCTGAATGTAAATTTTTTGTGTATACTTATTACTTAAAAAGATGCTTCGATACAAAGAGCAAAACATGGTTAATATTTGCAAGGATAATATAGGTTCGAATTGTATATTGATTCAGTCAATTCAGTATGTAAATAAACATTTATCTAGAGCTATCAAACAATTTTTTTCCATATTCCGCAAACTTCGACAAAGGTTCTGCACTTCATTGTTCAGCTGTGAAGCTCATCAATCAAAACCCACCGGAGGGTTTCTAGTTGATCGGACTCTATGTGGACCCGTATAAGGATAGTTCATTATTATAATCTGAGAATCTGCTGAGAGTATCGATAATAATATACAATTGATGAGGATTAATCTTCAATTGAAAGGCGTGGGTACTGTGAGCGTTCCCATGTAATAAATTTCAAATGAGATATCGCTATTCGTTTTTCATATTTCCTGTTCTTATCGTTTTTTCTGAAAGAACGATAATGAAATACGTCAATAATATTTTGCTTTCAGTTTGAAGTCAAAAAACTGTTTTAAATTCTTATTCATATATAATAATCAGATAATATTAATGTATCAAAAGTAAGGTGACTAGACTAGACAGTACCGTTTTTGTAGCAAAAACGTCCCGTTGTCCCTATCAACCCTCTCAGGACACTCATTTGACCAGTTTTGAACAAAACAGTCCCAGTTTGAAAAAAATTTCTCGTTGTCCTTATCAACATTCTCGGGACGCCCATTTGTCCAGTTTTGGATCAGTCTCGCTTTTGAGAGAAACGTCCTGTTGCCCTTATTAACCATCTCATTTGTCCTATATTAATAGTATTTGTCACTCATACGCTCTTTTATCAATATGTTTCAATTTTGAAATTATTCAAAATTATTTTAAAAATTTCAACTTCTGTTTTGTCTCCTCATTCGAGCTACAATAGATTTTAGTCAATTTGAGTGAGAAATGTATTCCCTAACCCGGAGGTTCCGGAAGAACCCATGTCCCGGACCTTTCCCTATTGTAATTTATCACATTGGTCGAGTTTTGATGTTTTCTAATTCTGGCCACCATACAAAATGTAAATTCCTTCCTCGTACTTCTAGTGGTGGAACTGAATGGCTTCCACCTTCATCATGACAATGCTCCGTGTAATGATCGGCAAGTTTTTGTCGCTGAAAATGTATCCCGCCTAGTGATGGTAAATTCCCGGGAATTTATTTCTTGGGGATACTTCCAAGAATATTCCCGAAATGTAAATTTTCGGGGAATTTTTTTTCTAAGCCTAACCCCTATTTATATGAGTAGACTTGTAGAGTAATAAGCAATAAAACAACTTTTTCTAAGTCGTAATAAGCTTTATTTATTCCGAAGCTGAAAAAAAATACACACAATATGTAAAACAGAAAAAATAACGTTAACTTCTAATCTCTAAGAATAAACCAAAAGTTATTACATGTTATCGTCGTCAGTATCTTCAGATCATTAGAACCATCCTCACTTAAATTCTCAATTTCGTCATCAACAATATCTGACGTTTCTGACTCTGAACTAGAAACTGTTTCTGCTGGTTCAGTCAAAACAGTGGGTTTCATTTTCTTCGGTGCTGATGATGACGATGGACACTGCTCTTGCTGGGATTGTTCTATTTGGTTGTTTTTTAATAATTTCCAGTTAACTTTAACAAAAATATCGTCAATTTAATATTATCTACATGCTTCCTGTATTACATATATGTAATAGGTACTACCTGTTCGGTTGTAGTAATGGTATCCAAAAAATAGTTCATCATGAAGGATCCGGATGGTGTTGGTAACGTTGCTGTAACAACATTACAGCTTGTTTCATGAATATTGAGCAGAACTTTGAGAAACCGTTTGGGCTTCGTTCATTTTTGAGAAATTGTTTCTCATTTCTGAAGGACATTTGAAACATTTCACTATATGCCTTTGCATTTGAGTGGCATTTATCACTTTATAAATAGTATAACAAAATTTGCATGCTGCCATTTTATTGTTAATATTTAAATACTTTCTAATATCGGCACGTTTTCTTTCCATTTTTTTAAAAGTAGATTACACTTACACTACCACACAACTTGTTTTATTCGTTGACAATCACCAAATGACTAAGCTGTTGCAGGCTAATATCCGGACAAGTAGCAATAAACACTGGCAATAAAGTCGTAAACGACCAATGTATAAACTCGCATAAAATATAAATTCCCTCTAACGAAAATTTATTTAACCTTTGAGGAATATTCCCGGGAATATTCCCATATTTGGAATATTCCAAATTGAGAATATCCTCTTCACCCATCACTAATCCCACCCCGCCTATACACGTTTCTCTCCGGGTTAAACTACTGTTTTGTCCCAAAAATGAACACGGTACTCAAATGGAAACTTTTTCCTGGATGTAAGGTGAGGCTAAGAAAAACATGCTGATAGCGCTATAGAAAATGATTTCCAGATTATAGAATTAATGTAATTATATGTATATCGCCAGTCAAGACCACTATTTTTTGGAGATAAAATAACTTATTTGTTAATTTTTAGTAAAATTATTCCTTAACAATTCAAGAAGTAAAATGTCTCAGTATACATAAAAAAGTTATGCATCTTTTTTTAACATTGTATAAGGGTATTGTTCGTATTTTCCTGAAAACTGAAGTATCGGATTCAGAGAGATCTCAAGATAAGCTGTGTTTCAATATTTTGGTAAATACGCTATGGCAATTCTTCCTACCTAATCAGCTTTTGCGTATTATACATCCACCCTATTTCTGTTTTCAGTTAGGATCAAAAACTGTAAGGTATATCTTTTAAGGAAGTTCCTAGTTTTTGATGAACAAATTGAATCGAAGACGCTTTTCCTTTAAAAACGAAGTGTTGTATTTGATAGAGTAATGAATATCTGGAAGAAAAATATTAAAAAAGAATGGGGAATGTCGTGAGAGACCCGGTCAAAACGATCTTTTGATGTATATTATATCAAATCTTGCAGATTATATAAGTTAACCTTGGTCAATAAAATATACTACATAAAGTGAACAACAAAAAATCCATCAATAATTTAAAAAGTGAGCGGTGAATTGTTGGTTTCCTTTTAACTCGGTGGAGGGCGCTCTCAAAAGTTTTTTTCAAAAATATATACATTTTGGAATATAAATAACTTCTCAACTTATGATTTTTTTTCTTGGGCTATCATCAATAGTTGGTTGAGACAATCGAGCCATCATTTCACTAAAGACTAGCTCGCTAAACTTAAACAAAAATTTAGTTTTTTCAATTTAATTTAAATTAGAAAACTTTAACTAAAGATAAGGTCTATGGAAAACCAATTCGATCGGCAAATGTATTGCATCAACGAATCCATCAAGCAGCACGTGAAATATCTGATTTGAGTTTGAGGCGTTTGAAAGGACAATTTTTGAGAAGACGCAGGTGTGTTTAAGAGTCGGTGGTAGACATTGTGTAATAATTCAAATTTCAGATCAAAAATCCTTATTTGCCTTTAACAATGTAACAATCTATTGAAATAATTAATACGACCTTATGTTCTGTTAATTATTAGGACGCCTACCTTTAACAATGAATAAACAAGAGTAACCAATAGCGGTTAGATATTTTCTACAACAACTACCACGTTGTAATTTGCCGACAAAAGACGCCTGCACCTTTTATTAAGTATTATTTTTTATTTGAAGTATTTCGCAAGTAGCACGACTTCAATGACAAAAATTGGAATTTTTAAAATTAAAAAAGAAGCCACAAATGTTATACCATTTCCGAAAGAGCATTAGATATGCTGGTTTTTAAGATCAATTGCTGATTCAGTCCGGTAAAATATTTTTTCACAGTAAATAGTCAAACTTTAGTTAAGGTTTTTGGATTCAAATTAATTTGATACAACTCAATTTTTTTCTATGGTAAGCGAGCTTTTAATGAAATGATGGATCGATTGTCTCAACCAACTATTGAATATAGCACAAGAAAAAAAACAATAAGTTAGAAGTTATTTATATTCAAAACAGGCGAGAAAATTTCCGAAATATATAGATTTAAAAAATACATAAGAGTGGCTATATCTTGAAGACCATAAAACTTTTACTCAGGTTATGTTGATGTTATCTGACTGACCTGAAGCCAGTCTACCTCCAGTGCCACACTGGCGTGTTATTTACGGGACAACCTTAGATATATATATATATATATATATATATATATATATATATGTGTATATATATATATATATATATATATATATATATATATATATATATATGTGTATATATATATATATATATATATATATATATATATATATAATATATATATATATATATATATATATATATATATATATATATATATATGTGTATATATATATATATATATATATATATATATATATATATATATATATATATATATATATATATATATATATATATATATATATATATATATATATATACTTATGTATATTCCTCTCTTGTCAGAAGCTGAAAACATTAATCACGATGCGTTCAACTAAGGGAAAATAAGCACGAAAACCTTGGAAGAATTCCAAAAATTATTAACTTTTCTTATATTTTTCCCATGCCCGTGTTCATCTCTCATAGCGGGATGATGGATTCATTATATTTTAATACCGACGGAGCTCTTTCAAGACAAAATCCAGTTTCTCTTCCATCATCAACGAAAATTGGCCGCGTTATACACGAGGCTTTTCATAGAAAAAAATTGAAGAGCCCACATCACATTTTCCCTTTTGTCGCTTCCATCCCCGAAATTACATCTTTCAAATACATCCCCCGACTCACGTCCGACGCTGATGTTTGCTAAAAACATGAAACATTTTCAATCAAGATAGACCGCCAACATTTCACAGCTTAAAAAGGTTGAAGTTTTAATTTCCGTTCTGATAAATTAAATTGATAAGTTGAAATTTAACCGCGACGCGGTAAAGTCCGGGTACCCTTTCTGAATGCCGCCAGTATGGAGTGAATCCCGGAACCTTCCTCCTCTAAATGATAATTATCCAGCCTCACAATTTCAGATTCGTTTTACAGTGTCCGGGTTACAAACCGAACTCAAAGTGCAGCAAACTGTGTCGCTTTACCTAAAATTTGTATTTTTCCTGTAAGCTTTTCGAGTAAGTGCCAGAATGAAAAGAGGAATATATATATATATATATATATATATATATATATATATATATATATATATATATATATATATATATATATATATATATATATATATATATATATATATATATATATATATATATATATATATATATATATATATATATATATATATATATAAATACTAGCTGACCCGGCAAACGTTGTTCTGCCATATAAATTATTTTTATCTATCTGTCTTTCTATCTATTCATCTATCTGCCGATGTATATCTACCTTTCTATCTATCTATCTAACTATCTATCTATCAATCTAACTGACCCGGCAAAAGTTGTTTAAATTATTAAAATGGCTATTGAGAAATATGGGTTGTTGATAGAGGGTGAAAATTTAGAGTTGTATGTAATTTTTAAAGCAACATCATAAAAAAATTAAAATAAAAAATTTTGTTCAAAAAATTCATAAAAATGTTAATCATTAGGTATGAAGAATATATTAGGACCAATTATCAAACCGACTATTGTTATTTTCGATTGCCATCTTGCAGCCCCATTGCGAATCTGTGGATAAAATTAAAAAAATGAAAATTGCGATGCAAAAATAGGGGTTCATCGTAGAGGGGTAAACAATTGAGAGTAATATGAATATTTCTATTCTCAGTCATGAAAAAATAAAAATGACAATCTTGCCAAAAAAATTGAAGTTTATAATTAACAAATAAAAAATAGGGGTTGATCGTAAAGGGGTGAAAATTTAGGGTTGTATGTATTTTTGAATGTTGTATCATAAAAAACATAGAACGAAAAATTTTGTCTGAAAAATAAAAATAGAAAATTGAGTGGTGGACCTCCCTTTACATTAAGCGGGATGAAAAATTGAATTTGTCGGATTCTCAGAAATAGCCGATATGCACACAAAATTTCATGAGAATCGGTCAAACCGTTTCGGAGGAGTATGGTAACTAACATTGTGACACGAGAATTTTATATATTAGATGTATATATATATATATATATATATATATATATATATATATATATATATATATATATATATATGTACACTTATTCTCTGAAGTAACTGATAAGGGAGATACAACCCTACAAAGGGGTAAATTGAAACACATATATTTTGAATATATTCACTAAGAAATTCATATTGTAGTGGAGTGATAAAGACATTTCGATAGATATTGCTGTTTTGAGTTATTTGAACTAGAATATGTATATGCGTGCATTTTACAGTAAACGTTACATTTCTTCAAAACATCAAGTAGACTTTGCAATTGAGACTTGTAGTATAAATGGCCCTATAATGTTACATCTTTTCTAAATTATTATAGTAAAATAGGCCAGAAAAATAAACTGCATAGTAGTTTTTATAAAAATTGAATTGAATATAATAATCCTAACTTACCTTTCAAAACTACCCTGTATTCATAGGGGATGGAGTAGATGATGACATAGAATTCATTATACTAATGCCTTATAATCATCCCTACAATATGAACTTCTCATTAAAAACAGTTTGGAAGATATTCAAAAAAATAGGGGTTTCAAACCCTTTGTAGGGCTGTATCTTCATTATTATTATCTTTTGAGAAAAAATGAACATGAAAAAGTACACTTATTTTAAGACGTTTTATCACTTCTAAAAATTAATGTATACTAGTCTGCACCAATTTGTATTTACATATTCGGCGAAGTTTTTACCTGTGTTGGATACTTATTTTTCATTGAAGCTTTCAGCAATGACATGAATTCGAAAGTAATTTTTTACAGACATTACATAAAATAAATCTATTCTGATGATAGTTTCAAATCATTTCAATAGTTTTAATAAAAAAGTTGATTTAATAATTTGTATAGGTACCTACTCGAATGTATCAGAAAATACTCTTTGTAGCCCATAATACTCACAAACCTCATTCCATAGTTTTAATTTCTTCGATGTTTCCGGTAGAACGACCTCATTCACCCGACTCCGCAACGATTCCGGTGTCTAGAATGAAACCCGGTTTGGCGTCGGAGCTTATATGTCTACGTACCTGTAAGAAAAAAAGAAATATATGAGGGAGTTTGCTGGAGTGTGAATAAATCTGAGAACCTTAATAAAATATATTTCGTGGCATATAAGGTAGATAGAGAAAAACCATCTGTTCCGGATTAGACAGACATACAAGAAAACCACATAAAGCTACTATTTACTAACGGAAAATTGCATAAATGAAAAAAATGTTTAACTTTTCATATATATATATATATATATATATATATATATATATATATATATATATATATATATATATATATATAACAAGATAGTTTGAGTGTATAGATTCCTAATCAATTTTCTCGGTTATTGCTTCATATTTGTCAGGTTTCATTATACAACTTCAATAAAAAAAAAAATAAGAGGAGCAGCAGAGTTCAATCACGGAGGTTCCACCAAGAGGTAATGTGCACGGCAATCTATATAAAATACCTTTTATATTTTATATCTTGTCTTTTTATACAATAAATCGCAGCATCTTAATGTAGTTTGTCGATTATATCATGACTGAATACCCAATTTAAGCAAATTTTTCTCAAATTACTCATTTAAACATGAAAAAGTCTCTACCCCGGCTTGTCCCCTTGACGTTTTTGGTTGAACATGTAGACATTATATACCTTCTTTTTCGCAGTTGTCCAGTTAAATTATATTTAACACGACTTCAAATGAGTATACGCAAGTATTATGAAGAAAAAATACAATAATATCTGTTAAGTTTTAATAATTTTTAAACGTTACTTTTGTCCCGCTTATTTTGTGTATCTACCCTGGCGAATTCCGATCCGCTAAAACAAAAGAAAAATCAAATGGCTATTTTGCAAATGGCGCTCAATGGCATTCATTGACGACAATTAAGTAATACCAAATAAAGAAGTGGTTCAATGGTAATTATATGTTAATTGGTGCGATGCAACACTGGGGTGCAATTGTTTTAGCAGGGTGAAAGTGTCTCTCCACTGGTAAGTCGTACTCTTTGTATAATTTGCTTAATTTACTTAGCATCAGTTGTTTGAGTTCAACAATAGTGTGATAGTTAACGTGTGACATAAAACTAATCCAAAATTAATGTGCGTTAATGAAAAAAAAACGTCTCTTTCCCTAGCGAGATTATTACCAGGGGAAGTACTGAATGACCAGGGGCGATAATTTGGATAATTATATGTTTGTATAAACTAATTTAAAGATAGTTAATGTTCTAATTCAGATATAGTTAAGTACAATGATTTATAAAAATTAATTTTAATAATAGTTTTATCACATCAAATCTTTCCTTTGATCAAGTCTTGATGTCTTTACCCTGCCTTATGTATTTTCTCTTGCTAACTGAAAAATTACTGAAAATGTATAAATCGACTTGCCCTTACGTGAATGTGCACTTAGAAGAAACTAAAGTCGTAATATACGTGTTAAATCAAAAAAACTCCAACTTTTTTCCTTGGCCGCATCCTCTATGTACTTGAGACATCTTATCGTAGAATGACCCATATATATATATATATATATATATATATATATATATATATATATATATATATATATATATATTTATATATATATATATATATATATATATATATATATATATATATATATATATATATATATATATATTTATATATATATATATATATATATATATATATATTTATATATATATATATATATATATATATATATATATATATATATATATATATATATATATGAATTATCTAGGCATAACTACTTAATTCGTAATTTGAAAAAATCTAAGCATTCTACAAATATCAATTACTTTAGAATAATGAAAACCGGCCAATTCAACTGTTAAATTATCTTCACAAATCATTTAGTAGCATTTGAATTCAAGATTTCTCATAGTGTAGTATAATTGAGTTCATTTATCAAATGAATTGTTATCCAACTTCTTGAATCCAACACAGTACATCATTCGCATTCACTGAATGAACTCCCACTTCTGAAGTACATAATTTCTCGTCAGAACCCCATCGCTTATATATGCAAATACGCCCCCGCCCCAATCGCGAGCAGTATTAACCTGTCACTTAGTATACGTCGAACATCATCTTCGCGGTGGGACTATCACGGAATTCTTAGGGGCCTGAGTAACCCAAGACCTTGATAGTTTACTTTTTAATTGAATATCAGAGGACCGGAGACGGGATTGCGAAAAGGAAAAAGAGGGACCCCGGTGTCATACGAGTCGTCTCCATTTATAGTCCATTAGGAGGATTCGGGCAGTAATGGGAAAAATATTAGGGCCTTGAAGGGTGAAGAGTCGGGGGTGGTTTTCACTAAGAATTTTTTTCACTTCAATATTTTGGACAACGTGAAGTGAATATTATGACAGAGATAGATAACTTCATAATATAGAACTCAGTTGTTATTTAGTTTCTTCTAAATAAATCGATTTATGTGAAATATTATGCCAACTAAGCTAAGCAGGTCGAAGGGAGGTAGATTTTGTATTTGTGGAATTCTGGACTTCCATTGTCTATAAAAATATATCTGAAACAAAAATAGAAGAAAAGAAAATTTGATTAGTAAATGACAATTTCAATAAAAAAGAAAAGAAAATAGCTGAAAAATTGAAATCAATGAATTAGTAGGATTGAGTGGAAGTATCTGAAAAAAGAGAGAACGGTTTTTTGAGAACGATTAGAGATACCCAATTAATCGAAACGTCGTGTATATCAATTGTATAATTTTATTTTTTCACCATTTTCCAACTTATTATTTACTAATCTCATTTCATTTCTTCTTGCTTTTTTCAGATACTTCCATTCAATCCTACTAATTCATTGAATTTAATTTTCAGCTATTTTGTTTCATTTTTTATTGAACTTGCCATTTACTAATCAAATTTTCTTTTCTTCTATTTTTGTTTCAGATATATTTTTATAGACAATGGAAGTCCAGAATTCCACAAATACAGAAGAAACATTGTCGAAACCATTCAAGGTAGATTTTATTACACATTCTGTATTTATATGAAGCAAATAAGTTTAAATGGAGAAGTATAAACGGATATTTGAAATGAATATTCAAAGGCTATAGAAGATTATCTATCATTCTTATGGCTCATTATTGAAATTATTCAATTAGTTTAAACAATGAAGAAAATAGATATTAAAAAAAATTTCTTTGATTGGATAACCCTTTCCCTGAGAAGTGATTTATGATCATTTGTCGATTTAGTATGAACTTGATGCATGCAAAAACAAATCAGTAGTAAGATACGATGAACAGTAGTATTTATCACAAGAAAAATTCATTATTCACTATGAAAGAAAAGCCACAGAGGTGCATCGCTTAGCAATGTATAATATCCCCTTTAAATTGCTATTATGATTTTAATTAGTATTATGTTATCAAAAAAGTGATGAAGTATTATATAAAGCTTTGCGCAATACTAAATAACTTATTGGCCATGCATCCTTATATATAAATTCCTTGAATTTCAATTAATATATACATAGCAATATCATTGCTTCAAGGATAGGTGGGAAGAATTTTATCATTCATATATTGAAAAATTTATGAATTTATATCTAGTGCGGGGAAGTAAGTATATAGAGAGGAAAAATTAAAAAGTGGGGGTCATAATTTTTTTAAAGTAAGTACACTGACCCCTCATAGCTTTCCTAAATTTCTGACCAAATCCCGTGAAAGCTCGAAACACAGCTTGCAAGCACATTTGAAAGCACTAAAATTCGATGATTTTTTGCTTATAACTTTTTCTGATGTACTCGCACAAAAAAATCGTAGAGTGTAGATCAACCTACACGATGACGTAAGTCGACTTTTGAATTGAAAATTTTTTCGACTCAAAATTTTCCAAAAAATGAAAATTGTTTCGAAAGGTCGTGTTTTAACCGGCAACCATACTGAAAATAACCATATCGAGATCAAAACATAGGGAAACATAGACGGTGTGCTATAAAAAAATTTACGTGTTTTCAGATTTGGAAAATTCAAAATGGCGGCCGCAAAAATCGAATATATATGCTTTTTTTTCAATCACGATTCCTCTTGAAAACATTAACGATATCGAAAAGCGGTTGGTTGCAATCGATAGGGGCAAAGTTGTAGTTTTAGGCATAAAATACATAACATTTTTTAAAAATTTATTTTAAAAAAATTTTGTTTGTTGAGTATTTCCTCATTTTTGCATTGAAAAATAAAGTCAATCATTATACTCATACTCGAAATGTATTTGACGTTAAAAAACGCGTATTTCAAAAAAAAAATTGTTTAAATACAATAATCAGAAGCCGAGATATAGAAGCTCAAAGTTCGCTTCGTACTGTGACCATACTATTTAAAATTTTCAAATTCTTATTGTTGCATTAGATTGTTTCACCTGTGTGGTGATTAAATACACATTTAAAAGAACGTTCGGTCACTGGCTGCATCTAAAATAAATCAGTAGTCTTGCCGCGTTCGCCCGAATATGAACGCGGCAGCTGCTCGGCGTAGTGGTGGGGAGACCATTGTCGCCGAGCACCCCAACGGGTCTTCACTAATACTAGTATGGTCACAATACGAAGCGAACTTTGAGCTTCTATATCTCGGCTTCTGATTATTGTATTTAAACAATTCTTTTTTTGAAATACACGTTTTTTAACGGTAAATATATTTCGAGTATGAGTATAATGATTGACTTTATTTTTCAATGCAAAAATGAGGAAAAACTCAACAAACAAAATTTTTTTAAATAAATTTTTTAAAAAAGTTATGTAAAAAAATTTATAAATTTTTTTTTTATTTTATGCCTAAAACCACAGCTTTTCCCCTATCGATTGCAACCAACCGCGTTTCGATATCGTTAATGTTTTCAAGAGGAAGCGTGATTGAAAAAAAAGCATATATATTCGATTTTTGCGGCCGCCATTTTGAATTTTCCAAATCTGAAAACACGTAAATTTTTTATAGCACACCGCCTATGTTTCCCTATGTTTTGATCTCGATATGGCTATTTTCAGTATGGTTGCCGGTTAAAACACGACCTTTCGAAACAATTTTCATTTTTTGGAAAATTTTGAGTCGAAAAAATTTTCATTTCAAAAGTCGACTTACGTCATCGTGTAGGGCATAAAATTTGCTGTGAATTTGATCTCTACGATTTTTTTGTGCGAGTACATCAGAAAAAGTTATAAGCAAAAAATCATCGAATTTTAGTGCTTTCAACTGTGCTTGCAAGCTGTGTTTCGAGCTTTCACGGGCTTTGGTCAGAAATTTAGGAAAGCGATGAGGGATCAGTGCACTTACTTAAAAAAAATTATGACCCCTACTTTTTTTATTTTTCTCGTTGATAGATTTTTTGATCTTACTTCCCCGGACTAATCGTCTGAATTCCGCTTCCAATATTGCTCCATAAAAAGTTGCTTCTAATCAAAGTATGTCTATAATTATACAAAGCGTTAAGCATTTGTGTATAGTAAAAAAATTCATCTTAACGAGAGCATATTGTTTGTATAAAGAATTTCGTACAAAAAATTATTTAAATTAATCCAATACAATTGGTAATGAATGGAAAAAATAAATATATTGAAAAAAAAAATTTTATTATAAAAAAAATTATATGGTACATCAAGTAATTAACTGATCAAAAATTCAATATTTTGTGCGCAGCTGATGCTAAGTGAAAACTAGCCAATGTTAAATTTTCGCACTATTTTGAACATATTATACATTGCTCAATAATTATTGAAATATACTTTTTTTAAATAATATTTGTATTGTTAATTTGAGATTATAATGAAAAACATATTTCCTATATGAGTTTTGCTCGAAACGCAATCAACAGTTTAGCAAATTTACATATATTTTTATAACGTATTAAAATACATTATGTGCATTGCATCCTATTGTTCCGTGATTGACCCGTTGTTCAAATATTCATATATGCCATGCTCTGTACGTTTCAGCAGTAATTATTTGCAGAAGTACACACTCTAACGGCTTCTATCGCTTCAGCTTCATTCGTGTAATTTCCTGTTGCGCTATTTGCCTAATGTTATCAGCATATGCAATTTAGTAATAAAAAAATTCCATTGTTTCAAATTTCAATTGCTCATTCACATCAATAAATTGCGCAAGAAAAGAAAGCACCATATACGTATCTGGGAAAATACGAAAATTCTTCAATAATTTAAAAATTGAATTATGTAACAATCTTCCAAGGGAGCTGCTATACTGCTACTTCGATGAAGGACTGATTAAAAAAAAATAAATATGAGAAAATCTTGTACTTTTCACTGTTTACTATTGAATCCAGTAATTGCTGTATGGTCTCCTTCAGTAAGTTTTTGGAGAATGATTGTTTCGTTTCTATGACTGATAAACTCATTTAGTGAATCTTTTTTGTCTAGACTAGTTGTATACATTAGATTTAATTTATAGCTCTAACACTGTCAGCTTTGGAAATTTTACATGGATCTACGTTCCGAGTGTTCTGGTACTTGTCAACCTGAAGGGCACAAATGACGTGGGAACGTAGGAATATGATACAAATACCAAAGCCAGATAGTTGAGCGTTTAGTTAGTTAGTTCGTTTTAAGTCTCAGTGACAGAAAGTTCGATACAAGTTCGTTCTTCACATTTAACATAGATAAAAAACACTCCTGCTTCGTGGCAGTTAGCACGTAACAAATATTTATATATATATATATATATATATATATATATATATATATATATATATATATATATATATATATATATATATATATATATATATATATATATATATATATATATATATATATTACAAATAAATGATTAGGAATAAATGAAGTGATAAATTGGAGTCATTTGTAAATATATCGATGTGAAAAAAGTTCATTCTTTCTTTTTTTAACTGGTCAACTAAAACGCGTGAGTGTCCGATTAACATACTTACGCGGGAATCGTAGTTCCTGAATTTTTCTTCGAGTACATAAGGATACGTACCCAAAACAATGATATTTTGGCGACAAAAGTGACACAAAAGTATATTCTATTACAATCGTTTCATGAAAAATATGCTAGTTCAGTCAATTTCATACATCAAATAAAGTGAACAAGGAAAATTTTTCAATTATTTTAAATTATAAAATAATCTTCCTAGGGAGCTGGTTATACATATTTATCCCCGTGAAATCAGCATTCACAACGCAACAATGAATTATAGAAAATGCGAGTCACCCCGATTCAAGATCTGCATATAGCTGTTTCGATCTTATAAGATGTCTTCAGTGCAGCTTACTTGACTCGGAGTGAATTAACATATTTCTCATTGTTTCCCAATAAAAATCTCGGCTGAAGTACTATATGGATAACAATCCAATGCGCCCTGCGTCAAAGATATTGGAAGCAAAAATTCATTGCTTAGACTGAAAATGCAGCGTCGCTACAATAAATACTCTCTGGCATGAAGATGTCTACTCTGCAACAGTGGCGTATGGGATTCCAGACCACAATTTCACATAGTGTTTGAAAACTCTAGACCATTGATTCCCAAAGTGGTCCAGGTGGACCCCCAGAGGTCCACGGGAGACTCGACGGGGGTCTACGTTGGCGTGAAAAAATAATGGGGGTTCACAATTCGTAAGCGGGGGTCCACGAAAATTTATCTGGTTTCGATAGTGAAGAACTAAAATGTTGGCTTGACTTCACCTATCTTGCTTGCAATCTTGCATTAAGTTGTTTCATTCTTTACCAATATAAATACGAATGCCTATGCTGAACGTTACCAATTTGTTTCCTGAATTTCGAAAAGAAAAGTAAAGCAAAGTGTATCGATGATAGTGTTTGCCAGTGTCGGAAAAAGTAAGTACTTTGTCGCAGGTAGAATGCCTTGATGAGAATATTCAGACATACGTTCAACATTCACTTGCCCTGCATGATGACTGCAGAATCACTTTTGAAGATACTTATTTTGACGATAGAAATACCACCATGGATCATAAATCTATTTGATGAAACGGAAGTAGAGAATGTAATATTACAAGAGAAGCTACTCGAGCTTAGCACTAATAGTGCTGAAGGTGAAATTTAATAAATGGTATCAAACATTTTGGCTGCAGGCAGAAATACCCGAAAAATATCATGGACTGTGGGGTACTGCGAAAAAGCTTATGATAGGATAGCGTTTCCCTCGTCATATCGTGTCGAAAGAAGTTTTAGTGTCGTTACCAACTTTTTAACAAAAAAAGAGCAGATATGCGGTTATTTCTAACAAAACTGAAGCTAAATATTGATTATTTGCTGTCAATCCATCCCATTAAAATTATGACTATTTTATGATTGTCATTGCAGAATTTACGTTACGTTATTAACGTTTAAGTCTAATTATATCATGACTGTTATCATATAACAATGTGATGTAAACCTAATAATTAATATTATATAATTACATATTATATAATTACATATTTGAATAAATACAACACAAAAAATAAACTATTGCTCTTTTTTATTTTACCACTCCGAATGGGGGGGCGAGAAGTTTTCTAAATAAAATAAGAGAGAATTGATTGGTTTCTTGTACTTTGGGTAGATTTCTAAAAAGTAAAGTTGGATGGAATCACTTTTGTTATTGGCCAACTTCAAATTTTTGACATCCACCAATTCAATTAATTAATTAACCAATAAATTCTCACTTTTTTTTCGAAAATGTTAATTCGTGGTTGCAACTAAGCCGCAACGCAAATTTCCATACTTAGATCTAATCTTCATATTTTTGCCGAGTTTTGGGAATATGGCAGAAATATAGCTGCAGGGGGTCCACCGGAACCAGCAAAATTTTCAAAGTGGTCTATGAGAAAAAAAAGTTTGGGAACCTCTGCTCTAGACATACCCACGAGAGCGCGCTCAGTAAATACTTGTTGCGATATTCACAATATTCAACAATCAGTTCATGAAGAATATACGAGTATACCATAGTAAATTGCATGTATCACATAAAGCGAACAAGAAAAATTCTTCAATAATTCAAAAATTATCAAAAAACTTCCAAGGGAGCTGGTTTGGCAGTCTATCTTTCATACATGATTTATTTATTCATTTAATGATCACGTGGAATACAAACAGGTGAAAACCCAAAAAACAGTATTCCCCTCTTCGAAACTACATATACAACAGAAAAAAAATAATGACAATACAGTTGGATACATAGGTACATTTTTTATTTATAAGAGAATATTCCTGAGACTTCACTTCAGATTATTGAGCGATATATTGAAAAGATCCAGGTCTATGCAGAAGTTGTTATATGAAGCCATCATCCTGAAAATGGGAGCATTCTGTGCACTGTTTGTTCTCCGTAAAGGAGCATAAAATGTATCTCTATTACGTAACCTAATATCGGGGACCCTGAATGGAATTGATTGCAGAATATTAGGCACACTGAGTAAACCACTGACAATTTTGTATAATAAAATAATATCCGTCATTTCTCGGCGCTTCTCCAGTTCCATTATGCCAAATTTCTTTCGAGTATGTGAGTACTCATGATTATTGTAGGTAATATTATTTTTGAAGGCCAGAAATCTAAGAATTTTATTCTGTACTCTCTCAATTCTCTCTTTATAATACTTGTATTGAGGATTCCAAACTGCTGACGCAAAATTTAACCGACTATAGATGAATGAGAAATATAATATCAAGAAAGTTTTATTATTTCTGAAAGTCCTACAGTGTCGAAGGACATACCCCAGCAACCTATTGACATCTCCCAAAAGGTGTTCGATGTGCTGATCGAATAAAAGTTTTCTATCAAAAATCACTGCCAAATCCAAAATATGTTCTACTTGCAAAAGAGAATAATCCGCCATGGTGTATTGATGGTCTATGAGATGCACATTTCTACTGAAAACAATTTTGTGACATTTGTCATAGTTCAGGAAGAGACCATTTTCTGCACAATAATTTAACAATCTATCGATGTCCCGCTGAATCAAAACACAGTCCTCTACTCCTTTAACTGCTCTATATAATTTGAGGTCATCGGCATAAAGTAGGAAATTGCAACATTTGAAAGATTTTTCTATATCGTTTAAAAATATAATGAAAAACAGTGGTCCCAGATGTGAACCCTGGGGCACCCCTGAAGTACTGCGGAATATGGCAGATCGAATGCCATCTACTTTTACAAATTGAGACCTTCAAATTATATAAGAGGAGATCCACCTCAATAGGTCACCGCATATGCCCACCTCAGCAAGCCTCCGAAGCAACATCCCATGATTTATTTTATCAGAGGCTTTTTGAAATCAGTACATATAACATGAACTTGAGTTTTTTGATCCAAACATTCTTGAAGATACTCGGAAAAAGTCAAGAGATTAGTCTCAAGATTTCTTCCTTTGTAAAAACTGTGTTGTTGTTCAATTATTATGTTTTTAATATGATTGAAAATATATTTATGAACCAATGATTCAAAAACCTTCGGGATAACGGACATAATGCTAATTGGCCTATAGTTTTCAACATTATTGATCGAACCGCTTTTTTTTTTTTGATTGATGAGATTTTCCACTGTTCTGGAAATGTTGCGGTGCTCAATGAAAAATTAAAAATGTGGAGTAGGGGGAGGGTCAAAGATTGTTAACAATTTTTTTAGCAGTATTGGAGGAATAGCGTCCGGCCCAGGACCTTTAGAACAATCTATGGTTTTAATGCAGTTATTACTTCATCCAATCTAAGAACAATACTCGGCAAATAATCACTATATAAATTTTGAATGTATTCAAAAGTTGATGACGTACAGGTGGCGCCATCTACTGATAAATCGATGAATACATTTTCCTAGCAGAAATTCGTTTTCTAATATTATTTATATCTAGAAAAAAGTTTATGCATTTCAATGAATACACTATAGAAAACTACCGACGTTGAAACTTTATTAAGAGCCACTTAAAACATATCATTAAGAAAGAGTTTCAATTAAGGAATGGTTCACGAAACCAAAAACAAAGATGAAACAGAAAAAAACATTGGATTGAAAGGGAATATCCGCCCGAATGAGAGAAAGTGTAGATGTCGGTCGACTCAGATAAGAAGTCAGGCGAATTCATTGTGACGCCTTTGTAATAGAAAGATTAGGTTAGAATTGGAAACTCCCATACAAAACAGGACGAGGAGTAAGAGGATTGTGGAGGAAAGCAGGGTTGGGCTGCAAAAAATTAAATACTCTAGTGTGTGGATCACTGGTAATCCTAAAACTCAAATTCAGTCATTATACCCGAAATCTAAAACTACGATATTACCTCGAATAATACTCAACAAATTACAATTTGTAAAAGATGGAATTTTTCATAAAATGATTCTACATAGAAGTGCCTGACGTATGTCTGAGTCTGGGTCTGGGTCTGCTATTGTCTATTGTGGTAACAAAACAGGCTAGTATTACGACTATAATCTGATTCTAAGAATTTCAGAAAAAAAAATTCGGAAAATTATTTAACCATAATTCAAGAGAATAATATCATGAAGTTATATATTCACTGCGTCGAATGAACATTATGAAATTTTGAACCAACATCTAAGAAGTATACGTATACAAATATACCTGTATTCGAAAATATTCAAATTGGAACATAGTACTTTTATAACTATTCAATAATTTTTTCAGGTTTCTTTGTGATTTTGTCAAGCATGTTCGCAATAGGATATTGTTTCATCAGGAATAAAAGTGATACTTTTTGTGGCGAGACTAAATGTTTGTCGGCTGAATGCAGTGAGGCGGACAATTTTAGTCAAGCCACAAAAAGTGCTTTTCTCCGAATAAAACATGCGACTTTTTCCGCAAACGGTGTTCAAACGATATAATTGAGATGATATTTCTTGATTGGATGTGAAGAAACGTAAAACTAGATTGCTTCGCTTACTGGTTTTGTAGATGTCAAGGCAACACAAATTTGACAATTCAACAAAATAATTCTCAGAAACATTTAAGGTCACTCATCTATGCATTATAGGACTGTGCGTTTCTGGTAAGTACCCGAGTATTAAGAAATGACTTGTATCAAAATATATAAAATTTTTCTTACATATTACATTATGTCGGATTCGGAACCCAACTGTACGCCGCCCGACGTTATTGATATTGACGTCAGAGTACAAAAAAGTGTACTTTTTTTGTACGCTCACGGCCGGACGAAAAAGTAAAAACAAAAGGACGTCTGTGAAATCAAACTTCAACATTGAGAAGTGAGGTTAAAAAAGTCGTCATTTTTTGAAGTTTGCGAAAAAAATTTGTTGTCAATGCTCGTACTAATAATTCTCCAAATAACTCAGAATTATCAAGCTCTCATTCCAATAAAAGAGTTTCGACAAAAATGACACAATTAATGCGTGGGAAGTTGTCAAAGTTTCTTTCTCGCATCACTTAGAATTCAAGGATCATTTTCAGCACATGTACTGAGCTCTAGTATAAGGAATGCTCAGTAGAATGTAGAAAGTCTGTTGGACTAACAAAGTGGAATCTTGATGTAGATGATGTAACGAATTTTCAGATTTGGGAGATAACTTCATTCTACCGAAAGCCAATCTTGGATCGCTTCATATGAAAATTCAAAACTCTCTTTATGTAGAATGAAATAAAATTATATTTTGGAACGAAAAGACAATGCTAGGCTAGAAATTTCGCTTCGAATATTCTAATGAAAATATGATTTGAATTAACCATCACGTTGAATATTGCGAACTTGAATTCCGGCCCTGTGGGTGTGCGGAAAAGCAGAGAACCCAGAGAGATTTTCCCCGTCTCTCGATCAAAGATAAGAAAATGAAACAAAGCTAATGAATCAATTTTCATTGGGTAAGAAGATTTCAGGGGGAAATATGACAAAAGGCCATTTTAACTGGAGAAATTCTCATCAAGAACTAATGAAACTTTTGAAGTTCGTATTACTTATAATTATCTACTTGGAAAAAATATCCGAGGATGGAAGTTGCAAAGTTCAGATATTGTAATACAAAGAAGAAATGAGAAATGGTGACTGGGAGAAACGATTTTAAATATTCACAAAGTTGGCGCCTCTGAGGGTTCTTTAGTATGTTTGATTGCTCAGCATTTGTCGATTATTTTTGACAGAATGAGGCGTATTGTGTCTTCTCTTAATTTTCAAATAGCATAAGCGTAATAATGACGAAGATGAATTATCATAACTGAAAAGAAAATTCTGAAATTTAGTGAAGAAGATGTTACTTGGCCAAGGAATTTTACGGTTAGATTTTACTGAATTTACACTTCAATTCTGTTATTTTCTAGTTATTCGTATTTTTATTTATCTTTAATTTTCAATAGCACTATCAATTACCACAACAAATATTGAAATAAGATTCACGAAATTACAATAAAAAACTTGTTTTATTTATCTTGAATATTAAAGGGATAACTGCTCTGGATTCACTTAGGTCATCAAAAACATGAATTGGCGCAATTAAACCCTCGGGGTCGTTGTTTCAAAACAACTTTTAACCCTTCCACGGATGTGCCAAAACAATCTGCCTATTCGGCAAATAACTTTCCAATTCCAATGAATTCGAACGAAGGCGGCAGAGGGTAAATCAAAGCTCTCTCCACCCACTTCACAGACGATTTCCGAAAGGGTGCTTTCCAGTTTTCGATCTGGCCTAGCCGCTAGGTGCAAGTGTACACGTAATCACGACAGACTATAAGACAACGGCGGTTACTGGAGTTAATTAACTCCCGTCTTGTCATGTTTATCCAGTATCCGAGGATTGGGGTCCTTGCAGTCGACATTGGCGGTTTATAACTTGTCATTAGCATGCTCTCCAAGGATTCCGCTTAGGTTGAAGGAACCTCCTCGAAGAAGATAACATTGCCTACCATTATCAAATGATGTCGCTCATTTGGAAATGAATCTTGTTTCTATTGTACGTGACGGGATGAACAAAATTATATCGCAGGATATTTTCTTATATAAATTTAAAAAATATTTTGGTTTCTATTATTACTGCTTTTTCTCAAAGAGCCAGGTCAGTCTCCTCATGCAAGACGTGTTCTTGAACTCAAAACATCTAGGTACTATGAAAATATACAATTGTGACTGAACTCCTCCTAAACGGCTGGACCGATTTTGATGCAATTTTTGGTTTGCGTAGCAGTGGAATGGTTGAGATTCACAATTCAGTCCACTGGAAAATGCTTGTTTATTGAAGTTTTTTATTTATTGATTGTTGTTGATCTTATAATGTTTTACATTAGATTCGACAGACAGCGCTGCGATCACATAGTTGAATATTCGATTCGACGGCGTTACCGCCGAACGAGATATTTCGGCTCGGTGAGGTACAAACGTGTAGTAACGAGCCGATACCGCACGATCACGAGGTTCTAGACGGCGGCAAGGGTCGATGACCGGTCGCGCCATAAACGTACGGGGTTTGCGGATTTATATTTTCGCGAATAGCACCCTAGACACACAGTAATAGCTCATATGACAGAACAACGTTTGCCGGGTCAGCTAGTATATATAAAACTATTTGACAAAAACATAATATGTATCAGTTACAAATTGTACCCCTGAGTACTAGATATAATTTTTCTTAAGAGGATATATATATCTACTCTTCTAGTTTAGAATATTTCAAATCAAACTAGCAAGTGAAAACATGAATATTCAATCACTATTCGATATATAGGATGACCAAAAATCTCTTTATGGACAATATCAAAAATTGCTATAATTGATACCCTCGTTGATACCTATATATATATATATATATATATATATATATATATATATATATATATATATATATATATATATATATATATATATATATATGTGTATATATATATATATACATATATATATATATATATATATATATATATTATATATATATATATATATATAATATATATATATATATATATATATATATATATTATATATATATATATATATATATATATATATATATATATATATATATATATATATATATATATATATATATATATTTTTATATATATATGTACATGAGCATATACATAGGTTTGTTAGAATGAATTTTCTTCGAGTTAATTTACTTAATGGTGCGATTTTCACGGAAACAATATCTGAAATGAAACGCGCACAATAATATATATATATATATATATATATATATATATATATATTATATATATATATATATATATATATATATATATATATATATATTGTGCGCGTTTCATTTCAGATATTTATTCATTCTAACAAACCCGTGTATATGCCCATGTTGAGTCGTTTTTATTCTAATAGATAATGTAACTTTGTGAATATTTATTAGGTATCGTGATTGTTTTAATGCTGATTTTGTAATTGCAGCCCTGGAGAACTCAATAAACGTTGACGAAAGCTCGGACATTGTCAATGTCAAGGCTGATCTACCCTATTAATATGTTTTTGGATATGTATATATATATATATATATATATATATATATATATATATATATATATATAAAATGAAAAATATTTCTAAAAACAAATATTTTCTCGATATATATATAGGATGACCAAAAATCTCTTCACCGACAATATTAAAAATTGATATAATTGATATATATATATATATATATATATATATATATATATATATATATATATATATATATATATATATATCTATATATCAATATGTATATATATCTATATATATAAATTCGATGGACGATGAACCATCTTCAAGCCATTGAGTTCGATATTTTAGATGATACAGTGAGAGAAAAAGTGAGTAAAATTATATACACTAAACGTCAATCTCAACAGAAGAAAATAAGTATATTGTCAGCGAAACAACAAAAACCAACCATTACACATGTGACACAACCAATTTACGACTTCTATCCAAGGTTCAAGAACCTTTCAAATACCAACTTTGATATAGAAGAAAATGAGATTTTGAATAAAGGTCCGAAATATTCACCCAATTTCACAAAAAAACATGAGAAGGAAATCTTGGGAGTGCACTTGGAAGTTGCAATCCAACAAAATATAAAAATAATTGCAGAGCCTAACACAGGTAAACATATTCTGGCAAATACCATAAGAAATGAAGCGACTGGAGAAAGGAAACACCGTGAATATAAAATCATTAAAAACATAAAAGATAAAGTCAAAAATAACAACCTAGTACTAACCAAAGCCGACAAGGAAACACTTTAGTATGTTTGAAGCAAGAGAGAGTACATTGAAAAAATGGAAGAGGTCTTATCAAATTAGATATTTCCCTTTTACAAAAAGATCCCACGACGTCCTTTTAACTCAAATTAAATCGAACGTACAACAAGCGTCAGAATTGTTGGATTCCTTTTACCTAAAGAAAAAAGTTATTCCAATGAGTGCTGAAACCTCCCGAATTATTCGCGGGTATTGTTAAAGTACACAAAGACGGCCCTACCCATTAGACCAGTTGCCTCGTTTTTCGAAAGCTCCTTCTTGTAAACTTTCAAAATTTCTCAACACAGCCTTCAAAGAACATACTCATTTCTCTCCAAAATATAGTGTGAAAAACTCATTAGAACTCATACAAAAATTAGAAAAAATCGATTTTGATAAAAATTTTAAAATTAGTGTCATTCGACGTCTCGAACATGTTTCCTAACATACCTACGGAAGAGTGTATACCTCCTAATATGAAAACATCTTAGAAAAACAAAAACTCTTTCAGCAACAAAAACAGAATTCTCAACATTATTTAATGTTGTTTTGAGACAGAACTTTTTTAGATTCAAAAAACAAAATATATTTACAGAATTCAGGTCTTCCTATGGGGTTCTCCCCTCAGCCGTTATTAGCAGACATATTCATGGACAACATGGAAACCACAATATTAGAATCAGACCTATCTAAAAAACATATTATTTTTTGGTACCGCTATGTGGATGATATCTTGGTTGGATTCAATGGGACAGACCGACATATTAAATTATACCTAACATTTCTAAATTCAATCATGATAAGATCAAGTTCACAGTAGAAACACAGAACAAAATAATTCGTTAAATTTTCTCGACCTAACAATATCGAAACAACAGGATAAATTTTCATATAGAATATTCAGGAAACCTACTTTCTCAGACCGCCATCATAAGTTATAATTCTTTCAGTCCAATTAGCCATCGACTCGCGCGGCTCTTAACTCAATGATTCACAGGGCTTTTTTCGGTTCCTTTATCAAAACAAGACCTTATGGTAGAAATTGACGTGATTCGCGCGATAGGTATTAATAATGATTTTTCCACTAAAAAATAATAAATAGTTTAATTTCGAAAAAAGAGAAACATTTTATCAATTTGAAATTATATATGGACCATACTGCAATAACAAAAAATGTACAAAAGTTTGTGAGCATCCCTTATACGCACCATCCCCTCTTCAAAGATCATTCAATTCTTTTAAAAATAATAATTTGAATACTGCTTTTTCGAGTCACAGCAGATTAGATAGAATGATTTTTAATAACAAAATGTCAAAAGTCGATCCAATGAAGAGAAGAGGAATTTATAGAATGGACTGTGAAGAATGTAATTCAACATATATAGGTCAGACCGGGAGATGTTTTGAAACCAGGCTAAAAGAACATCTAAAAAACGGACAATCGGCATTTAGGGAACATCTAGAGTCAAAAAAAAACATAACATCTCATCCTCTTTCAAACCAAAAATTCTTCATTACTGTGATAAAGGTATGATAATGAACTTCCTGGAAGCCATGGAAATAAACAAGATCCAAAAATCCCATAATTACATTCTTCTTAATGACCAGTTAGACTTAAACCACTCCCCACTGTTAAATCTCTGATAACTTGGACCCATCGATTACATTTTACCACCCCAGGTACCGAACCGAAATACTTATATATTTTCAAGCGATGTCTTTGCAATTATGTATTCAGTCTTGATAATGCTGTAACAGGCGAAACTAGTCGAATAAAAAGTTATTTTCATTTTGTGGTTTTTAGACAAGTTGTTTGCTTATTATTTAATTTGTTTAATATATCTATATATATACATATATATATATATATATATATATATATATATATATATATATATATATATATATATGTATGTATTTATATATATATATATATATATATATATATATATATATATATATATATAAAATAATAAAAAATGTTTTGGAAAGCATATATATATATTTCAAAACTTGGTATCAGTATGTACTGAGAAACAAGATTTACATCTGTTTCGAAGTAATAAATTAATGATTACATTTTTAAAGCAATGATAAAAATAGTATTGTTTTTCGTAAATCAACATTTCGTCTACCCTATATACATCATATAATTCTAAAGATTAAACTTCGGAACATCCGTATTCAAAATATGTACAGTATAAAAAACACGGTAAGAAATCTGATCTTCGTATACAGGTATTGATTTAATTCTGCCAGAACATCCTCACTGCGCTGATTGAATTCATAATTATCATTCCACTCCACTTGTGTCTGAAACCAAAATCAAAATCCAATCTGCTAGTTTCACCCTTGAAATTCTATTCGACGGTAGAAAATCCTTTGAAGATATCCATTTCCAATTCAGTGAAAATAACTTTCTCCCACGAATTTATCAATTTATCTTTGGAGGAACGGTGAAAATAAATTTACAAAGGGATGGAGGTTTTTGATACAATGTGGAATTTCAAAGAAATATCGACTATCGTTAGACCGGGTAAACAAAATTGTAGTAAAATGATATAACAAATAAAATCATTCCACAGCTTAATATTCAAGAACACTATAATTTCTCTTCAGATCTTTTGTACTCTCGTTACAGACAAAGTCGAAAGATGGAATTCTTTTCATTTTAATTGGATTTATTGGAATATTACTGAAACAGGCAACAATCAATCGAATTCAAGAAGGACTGAAAAGTATTTTTTTGTTAGAAATAGACATGCCTGACGAGAAAAAAAGAGATATGAATTACGAATTATAATAATTTTCTTATTCTCCCTCTTCCCAAAGATTGCTTCTTATATGTGGGTAAACATTCAGTTCTAGCTTATTTTCATGATAAAAATTTGAAAAAAGTTTAAGAATATTTCGAAGCCTTGGTAAAGAATTGAAAAAATTACTGCTGAAATTAACCTTGATTTTCTCAGTAGAAACAAATGGATTCGATGATAGGAAAATACTTTACCTTTGAGAAGATACATACATATATATATAATTATATATATATATATATATATATATATATATATATATAAATATATATATATATATATATATATATATATATATACATATATATATATATATATATATATATATATATATATATATATATATATATATATATATATATATATATATTAATCGATGTTCTAAGATACTTCTTAATCTCTAAATCTGTAAATTTTGTTTGTGTTAAGAATCATGACAGAAAAGGATTAGAAAATTATTTTCAGTCAAGTATAGGCGATTATCCTCGAAAGAATGACAAGATCAGAAATTGAAATGACATTACGATATAATCAGAGATTCATAAGACTTTTGAAACTGCAAGTGTGATATAAAATTAATTAAACAAACAAACCAAGTAAGTTGTGTAATTAACAGTTTAACTAATTGCATAGTACGTACCTAAGTAAATGATAATAGTGTTTCAATTATACGATTAATATCATGTTAATTAATATTTACGCACACATCCAATTTCATCACTTATTCCTCCATTTCTACAGTTGCATATTTCAATTGATTGATAAACGGAATCAGATAATCATGTAAATTTGCATATAAAAATCCATCTTGAATTTGTGTTCCAAGCGTCCTCATAGGCTATGTGAATATTCAAATAGCCGTTTCGCCAACGTGATTGCTTCTCAGATTTGGATCTACATAAACCAAAATACCCTGAGGAACATATTTGACTTCTGTACCGTTTGAGAGATGTCCTGAACACCATTAGCATCAGATGATTGTGTTGATATAATCTAACAGATTCATATGAGGAATCTAGAGATTCAAGTTACGCTTAGGTTGGATAAAAAATAATTCTCGCTTTCTCAACTTTATTAAATGCTTCATTATAACGCACATAAATAATGTAAATAGAATTGTCTTTTCTTATTCTGTGTAGGCCACTCGCTTCAGCGCGTCTCTGGCATCCGTGATCTTGGTCCAACACTGGACTCTGAATTTCTGTTTCATCGAATCAGTAATAGGTAAATGCAATTAAATGCTGGGATATATCTTCCGATACAGTCGATCGTTCAAAAACAATAGCAATTTTCTAGCATTACATTTTTCATTTGTCTTCAGCAGAGTGAACTTAGCCTCTGTAATATGGAACCAGCAATATTTTTGTGACATTGATAGGTTGGAGAGAGTTCAGAATAGATTTGGCAATATTTGGCTTATAAAAATAATTTTATCATTCCAAATCACGATTATTCAGAAGCTCATAAGAGGTTTGGAACTTATTACTCTGGCTAGTCGAAGAAAGATGTCTGACATAGTATGTATTTATAGAATTATCAATAACAATTATTATAACAAGCTTTGTCGCTATTGCATAAAATTAAAAATAATGTGCCGAATGTCAGGCTTAGAAATCACGACTTGTTTTATAGGCCATTCAGGAAAACTAATACATCAAAGAATGTGGGGCTTTGTAGAATAATGTCTGTAAGTAATGAGTTCCTACGCTCATGCGACGTCGATTTATTTGTCACTTCCTTACCTTCCTTAAAGCGAACTCTTAAGAATACAATCCTTCAACTTCTCTAGTTTTCTCGTATGTTTTGTTTTTGTTTATATTGGGCTGGTGGTATTTATTGATTAATCTTTGAATCTGTCTGTTCACAGAGTAATCTGGATTGAGAATATTATTTTACTTAGTGTAGAGTATCGGTGTGAAACTTATTACTTATTATTATATCAATTGCTGGTATTATTTCATTTTTGTATTGTTTTGAGTTTGATTCTTTATGCAACATGCGATGTATTTTTTGTTTATTTTGTGAATTCTATTATGGGTGTCACAACCTATCTGTATTCCGTTTCCCAATAAATAAATAAATATTAAAATAAAAAAAGATTAGGATTAGCACAAACAAATAGAATTAGGACAAACGAGCCACAAAAATTCTACTTATCTTCATGAAATTTTTAAATGGCACAATACACATAAAATGTAAAATATCTAATTACCTAAATAGGTCATCTTGCAAAGCCTTTAGAGATTTATGTATATATTATCGAAGGTATATAATTGTACTTAATTCTAAGAAGTTGCTGGTAGTTAGCAGGTTGCTTGTTAACTGAAAGTCGATAACTTATATACAGTTAAAAAAAAACGGGCTGTAAATGCTTCACACTCTAAAAATCTACATCTACAAAACATTTATAAGAAGCGACAGTCAATGTTTATTAAATCAAAGTAGGTACCTACATATTCTATGGGTTCTTACTTGAATTGAACCGTTCCTGAATGATGAATATTTTTTGTCAGATAAGTTGAAAGAGCATCATTCTCCATCTTCTATGGGTAGGCAAAGGGCGATAGCAGGCCATACATATGCATTTTAATCGAAATCTTCGAACTTGAGGTAATAAAATGAAACGGCGAGAGGCAGGAAATAAAAGAAAAGGGATTCTCTTTCGTTTCTCGACATTCTTCAGGAATTTACGTGTTTGAATACCAGGCGCGAGAAAGAAATTGAATATCCCTGGATAGACAGGAGTGTACTTTTTGAAATTATATGGCAATAATTATAAAATTTTCATAGATATACATAGATGTAAAAGATTATGATGAACAAAACTAAATTTGAATTTACTACGTTTATTATCACAAAATATTTCGAAAAATATAACACTGCGATTGCAATTTCGGTCACTAGACCATCATCGGGCAGATTGAGTTAAGAACTGAATACAGAATTATAGATTTGCGCTTACGGGTGGAAAAGAATTATTGCAGGTACCTAAATAGACAAGAGGGACATATTTCAAGAAGGGCTTATCGAGTAAATTTCCCAAATTGGTACAATACAATGTTCTTAGAAAAGTCGTTATTGTTTGAATACACTAAATATAGGAGAATATATCAAGTCAATCTGTATTATATATATTCTCCTATATTTAGTGTATTCAAACAATAACGACTTTTCTAAGATCATTGTATTGTATCAATTTGGGAAATTCACTCGATTAGCCCTTCATGAAATATGTTCCTCTTGTCTATTTAGGTACCTGCAATAATTCTTTCCCACCCGTAAGCGCAAATCTATAATTCTGTATTCAGTTCTTAACTCAATCTGCCCGATGATGGTCTAGTGACCGAAATTGCAATCGCAGTGTTATATTTTTCGAAATATTTTGTGATAATAAACGTAGTAAATTCAAATTTAGTTTTGTTCGTCATGTTATATTATCACGTAGAAACGACGGATTCCATCAACTATTTATATAAAAGAATACTTCTGGCAAAAATTTCTACATATACCTATATATATATATATATATATGTATATATATATATATATATATATAAATAAATATATATATATATATATATATATATATATATATATATATATATATATATATATATATATATATATATATATATATATATATATATATATATATATATATATATATATATATATATATATATTGTATATGAAATCTATTGAGTTTTTGAACCATTTTTTTATGCGGTTCTCGGGTTTTTTGGTTCAGGTAATAAGCATGATATATTTCCACAAACTCATATATTGACAATTCGGTAATTTTTGTGATCCTTATCAAATAAACAAGGTACTTACATGTCAGCAACAAAATGACTGAGAGACAAGTCACATAAGTTAAATATAAAATGGTATAAATGATATCAAAATTCAGAAAAACATGTTCGGAAATACAAAAAATTTGTTACTGCTTTGTCACTAGATTCATAAAACACAAAAGAATGATACTAGTTCTCTATCGCCCATAATATAGAATCGCGAAAATAAAGGTTCGCGTACCAATCACGATTAGTGTTGCATCTATGGTAGTCCTGTATTCACGTTAGTATTATGGCGAACTGGCAATTGTCGATCCTTCCGCAGGCGACTGTTTAAGATCTCAAGAAACGACCATCCAATCGTATGTTCCGTTGGAGACCACATGACTCCGAGCTTGCTTGATGCGATTTTGACTATTAGCCGACTGTCAAGTTCCCAGATTAAAGTGTTTTTGCAGATTTATGTCTGGAGTGGTGTGTGGTCACAACATTTCCTTTCATTAATTGTTTTGGACTTGAGACAAACTTCTTAGGAAAGATCGACTAGATCTCCACAAGACACGATAGTATATACGCCACTGTTGCTAGGTTGTGATATGAGTTTTGCAAGATTTCGCCTTGTTTGTTAATGTTTATATAATTTCAAGTTAACGCCCAATACTGACTTATATTTTCTACAACTATCGAGTTAATTAGCGTTTGTTTTCCTCTGTTGTATCAGTTCTCATAACATCTGCAATAGGAAAACATAATTTTTTCCACCTGACTGTTCTATCCAATTTTTTCCTCTCCTCAATCTCAAGAACCTAAATATTTGAAAATTTTGACAGCCCAGGGTAGATTTGTTTGTATGAAAGTGCATACATTTTCAACACGCATGTATCTATGTAACGGAATCTTTGAAATTGATTTTCACCCCTTCAAAACGTCAGATTGATTTGAAACTTGGCACATTTATCAAGGGCCGATACAATGTTTGTCCCATTATCCTGATCAGAACCTTCAGGATTATCGATTTTCCAAACCCGTTACCCGGTAGTATATTTGTGCCAAATATGTACAAAAGAGCGATTATTTGTTGCTAGGAAATTATCATCGTTTCAAAACTAAGAAAGCAAAGATAAATAATAGTTGAAGAAAAATAAAAATCAAGCTTTTGTAGTCAACAGAACTAAACAATATAATATAAATAATAGTTTAAAAAAATTGAAAAACGCGCTTCATTGGAGAAGCAAACTAAAAGGTAGAAAATAATTTTCGATAAATTTAAATTAAGAATAGTGTAATTAATTTTGAAAAATTCTTTCATTTTAGAAAAGCGTGGGGTGCTCTTTGAGATATTTCCATAACGACTCCACTTTTACCAATATCGGACATCAAAATATTATAACAATTGACTGCAAGCAACACACTTTTCCACAGTAAAATAATTTTTTTTGTTTGATAACACTTCAATTTAAATTGAATTTATTGAAAATTATTTTATATTTTTTAGTTTGCTTTTCTATTGAAGCTTGTTTTTGGGGTTTCTTGAACTATTATTTATACTCGCATACTACGCATTCCTGTCGTGATGCGATCCAAAACCTTCGAAGCGTTTCACTCCCACCGCTTCTATGTATTTATTGATTTACACGTTTACTATGGCCCGGCAAGATATATATATATATATATATATATATATATATATATATATATATATATATATATATATATATATATATTTACGAACATGGTATAAGCTCATGTTTATCATCAGCTCGTCGAAATAGGAGAACATTTTCTATTCTAATAAAATAATAAAACTGTACCTACTCATAAAATCATTTTGGGATAAAGTAGTGCTCGTATGTACTGTCAGTGTATGGTACCTTGTACCGACGTCCAATTTCCAGGTATCAGGTGACAAAGAGGAAATAAACTCAACTCACTTTTCTTATTTTCTGTCTTAATTTTTATATATTATACTCAGGGAACTATTTCAATTCCTTATGCAAGCAGCCAGACCGATCGTATGGGCTAAACATTTCGCTCATACTGTCATACTCATAGGGACACTTTATTCGTGTCTGGCGGGATGTTTCGCCCATACGATCGTTCTGGCTGCTTGCATAAGGTATTGAAATAGTTCCCTTAGTATCATATATGAAAACCAAGGCTGAGAAAATAAGAAAAGTGAGTTGAGTTTTTTTCATCTTCAGCACCTTATACCTGAAAATTGGCCGTCGGGACAAGGTAGCAGGTATCCATACACTGAAAGTACATAAGAACACTACTTCATCCCATACATACTATTGCTGAGAAAATAAGTAATGTCTGGCGGCTCTGGGATCTATTAAATTCGACAATAATAATGTAGGATTCAAATAAAATTGTAGGATAATAGAATCTTCATTGTCCCATTACCATTAACAGTTTGAGTGCGAAATAATTCATACCCGATACTTGTCCGTTCCTTCGGCAGCTATAAACTCGAAGCCCTTGGTGAAAATACCTGAGCAGCAACGTTCTCCAATCAAGGTGACCTTACTCCGCGGGCCTTTAGAGTAAAACGACGAAATATTTATTATGCCGAAAATAAAAGAAAACGACGATCCAGCCCTGCTGTCGTACGTCTCGGCCGATCTTTGGAGGACGTAAATTGTCCTCTTATCCACCCCCTAGTCCCGGTCCGTCGGACCGAATAACGAAGTCAAAAATGTACGCCGTCGCTCCGTTCCTTCTCGCCTTGCAGGGCTGAATTTCTGTTTTGAAGTTCGGAATTCAATTTGGTCGGGCGGGACACGGGTCAGCTAGTTTTCACAAGGCGATTTCGCCGTTAAATTCGGAGAATCATCTTAGCTGACAAATTTTATTTATTTTTATGCATTCCTTGTCCGACCCAGCGACCTCTCACGGGAGGATTTACAGGCTCAGGAAATGTAGGCTACGTAAAAAAAATTAAGTAAATGGAAAGTGACAGAATTGAAAATGTTCAATGTTTTTCAATGTAAATCTTCCTAAAAGTATGTATAGGAATGAAATATATACCAACTTGTCGACCTAACCGGTTCATTTGAAACAAATTAAAACAACAAAATTCATTTGTAATTTGAAAATTATCTAACTGAACACCAGAGAGGAATCGCTGAACAATCTGTGAGTTTCAGAGGCAACTGAAAATTGTTTGATAAAATACCGAACGAAATGTAAATTGTTGATATTTCCGAATACCGAGTCCCACCTTTAGTATTGTTTATGTCACATGAGACGTTGTGGTTCAAAAATTTGTATATATGTATCTTGGGTAAGAAACAGATGCTAGCCCATAGGCCATTCGGAATCGGAGTTAAACTGTAGGTCCCTTGAGAGAAGAAAGGCACGAACTAGAAATTATTAAAAGAAAAACCAAAATATTAAGTGTTAACTCATATTGATACTCCCAGCACAAAGCTTACATCACTTAGGTCATAATATTGCAAAAGAAATTAAGAATAACAAAATATCTTAAGCATGTAACACTAATTCAGGCAGATTCGAAAACGCTACTATTTTCTAATGAATGAAGTGGTCTGAATTTTTGATTAGAGTTCTGACTTTGAAATATGAAGTAGGAAGAATGAGAGTTTGAAACTAAATATTCTAGTATCTTCCCAAATCAACGGATTCAATTACGAATAGATCCTCACTAAACTTGTTGACGAAAGCAGTTCCTGTTAGTGGTTTGGCTTGAATTTCCTGATTATTTCACAAAACCTTCTCTATATAACCGAGATTATGGATGAACATCTATGTAAATTATACCATAGTTTAGTCGGTATCTGATGGGGATGAAGTAATTTGAAACGAGCGTAATGCATTTTTGACAAATATACGTGAAAATTTTTATCAATATTGTTTCGTTACCAGCTAGAAAATCTTCAAATTGAAACAATGCTTAATAAAAATTTACACGTTTATTAGACAAAATACACGCACGTTTCGGTGAAACTTCAGACGCTGAGTTCTAGGCATGACGACAGTATCAAAAAATTGTCGATTTAATGGTTTGGGGGGAAAATTCATATAAAAAAAATTTTGAAACAATGCTTTAATTTCTTTTAAAAAATTCAGATTATTAAGATATTCAATAAAATAAACCATTAAAATACTGCAACCGGCCATTCTGACTGAAACACCAATCACATCGCATGACGTCACGCTTAGGTAAACTCCGCTGTCAGTACTCTCATTCACTGTGTTTTGTTGTTGTGAATACTCCTGATTGACGCATTTTGATTGATTTTTTATTATTTTACGTGTGGTTTTATCGACTCGACTCTACTATAAAAATGGAACCAAGCTTTGTTAAGGCAAATAACTCAAATTTGCCCAGCAAATTTCCTCCCAACAAATGAAGAATTTTGCTCGTCTGAGTTTAGAAACGTGAGAACTTCCTTGTAAGTAAATTGTATTATTATCTTTACCCTGGATACATCCAATTTTGATAGAATCAAACCCGTTTTGAACTCATGCGAGTTTATTTTGCTTTCATAAGTTATTTTTACAATAAACTTGTCATTGTTTATTTTTGAGGTTAGCTCCCCCACAGCTTGTAAGTTGCTATTTCAGAGTTAATAACATGTTGAGACACAATAAAACAACTACATTTCTGTAATTAATAAGCACTTACTAGTACTTGTAGTATTTTTCCTCATAGATAACACCCCAAATCTGATAAATCACCAAGTCAAATATATTTGAGGTCTTCAAGACCATCATATGGGAATGATGCAATCAGTTGTGTGCAACTGAAACGGGAAGGAAACATTTGTACAGTAAAGTGCAAGATTTGCCCAGAGCAAATATGTATATATATATATATATATATATAAATATATATATAAATATATATATATATATATAAATATATATATATATATATATATATATATATATATATATATATATATATATATATATATATATATATATATATATATATATATATATATATATATATATATATATATATATATATATATATATATGTATATCGTTCGGGTTTCGACGTGCGAGTTTTAACCACTTATTTCTTATTATTTTCTTGTTTGGAACATGTACAAATACTTTGTTGGGTGTTCTTATTGATGTGTTTTTTGTTTTCTTTCTTCGCTACGCATAGACACAATGACATGTTTACCTAAGCGTTACGTCAGACCGACACCATGACACATGCGAGCTGTTTTCGCGCGCTATTGAAATAATATTAGAAGAATGGCTTTAAACTTCGTTAAACTGAAGTTTATTACCGAAATGAGGGTTTTTTTGTGAATAGTAAATGTGTACCCACATTAAGGAAGAGTATTCCAAAATCTTTCGTCACGCCTATACAAGAAATAAGAAATTATGTAGGAATATGTATAAGATACTTACACATTACATAAAGTGAACAAGGAAAATTCATTAATAATTTAAAAAATTATCAAACAACTTTCCAAGGGAGCTGATTATACGTATTCCGCAACGCAAAATCTGCATTCACAATCGAACGGTGAATTATAGCAATTGTCAAGTCACCCCGACTCAAAATCTGCATACAGCTGTTTCGATCTTATTAGATCTCATCAGTGCAGCTTATTTGACTCGGAGTGAATTAACAAATTTCTAATTGTTCCCCAATACAAATCGTGGTCAGTAACAATGGATGACAATGGATAACAACCCAGAGCGCCCTCCCACCAAAGATATTGGGAACCAACAATACACCGCTTAGACCGAAAATGCAGAAATTCGTCGCGCAAACAAGTACCTCTTGATATGAAGATATCTACTCTACAACAGTGGTGTATATGATTTCAAGGCACACTAACATAGTGATTTAAAACCTTTGGATATACTCACGAGAGCGCGCCCCGAAGATGATAGTAGCGTAATACGCAAAATACAACAATCAAATCATGAAAAACATACTTGTTGACCATGGTCAATTTCATACATAACATAAAGTGAACAAGGAAAATTCTTTAATAATTAAAAACATTATCAAACATTTTTCCAAGGGAGCTGGTTATACGTATTCCGCAACCCAGTGCACTCACAATCGAACGGTGAATAATAGAAATTGTCAAGTCACCCCGACTCAAAATCTGCATACAGGTGTTTCGATCTTATTAGATCTCATCAGTGCAGCTTACTTGGTGGGAGGGCGCTCTGGGTTGTTATCCAGACAGTGTTACTGACCACGATTTGTATTGGGAAACAATTAGAAATTTGTTAATTCACTCCGAGTCAAATGAGCTGCACTGATGAGATCTAATAAGATCGAAACAGCTGTATGCAGATTTTGAGTCGGGGTGACTTGACAATTTCTATAATTCACCGTTCGATTGCGAATGCAGATTTTGCGTTGCGGAATACGTATAACCAGAATTTTCCTTGTTCACTTAATTTAATGTATGAATGATTTGAAGATACTTACAAACAATAAGTAAGAGAGGAAAAACCTATTCTAATCTTCTAGTCAGGTAGTTCCGTATTATGAAAAGATTAAGCAGGCTTGTAGTATAATCAATTTGGCTATTGAATAGGGGACCAGAATATCTGTAATTATTAACCTATAATAATTCTAGGATATTTAGTTCAATTCCCTTACTTTCAGCATTTAGTATTTTGAATTCGAAATTGAATGTGAGATTTTCTAGGTTTACATTGGTGGAAGTTTCAGAAGCCTTTAGACCAGAATTTCAGAACACAAACGTAACTTTGTTAATCAAAAATGGGATTCACATTATGCAAACGATTCAATACAAGAAAATCACACATTCAATTTTGAATTTAACATATTAAATGCTAAAAGTAAGGGCATGAAACTAAATTGTCTAGTATCATTACAGATTAATAAAAACAAACATTCAGGTATTCTATTGAATATCCAAATTGATCATATTACAAGCCTCATTCTTAATCTTTTCAAAATTACGGTATTATCTGGCTAACACTAGACTGACTGTTACTAGAATAGAATTCCCTTTCTTACAAATTTTTTGTAACCAGCTTTGTTTTAACTTTTCACCCAATTTGTTATTTATTTATTGTATTCTATATATCTGAGTTATGTATTCATTTTGCATTCAGCATCTGAAGAAGATGTAGTTTCACCAAAACGTGGGTTATGCGTATTTTGTCTTATAAAAGTGTTAATTGTTGTCATTAACCACTTTGTAATATTTTTATTAATTTACATCAAGTATTGAACTTATTAGTTCAAAATTAGAAAATATTTTTCGACTTGAAGGTTCAGAGTGAATTCAGAAGTGATTGCTTCGTATTGAAGAAACAATTTCCCGAATGTCACCTTTGGACTGAAAGTTTCTATCTAAATTTCTCAACTGTAGTCCCCTTCTTTACTGCAATCCGAGCCATCGTGATGTCGGCTCTGAGGCCGAATACGCATTAACTAACAACACCCCAGCACTACGCATACATAAGTAGAGCGTCTTCGGAGAAAAAAAACTACGCCTAAAACAATCCCCAAATTGAACCAATTTTCCGATCCATCAGTAAAGCGAAACTCCGCCTTTTCTTCTGCCGCAATCCTGATGGAGTGCTTCGGCTCGTGACATTCGACGAGGGACATGGATTGCCAAGATTTCGCAGTGCATACACTCCAATCTTAATGAGATGACACCTATATATCTCAGATTTCGAAGTCTTTGTTGCTATGTAAGGAAAATGTAAAAGCTTTCCGCACAAGTCGAGATTTGTGGGACAGATTGCCATGAAAGTAGTTGGAATTATTATATATAATAATTGAAGTGAACACGGAAAATTCTTCAATAGTTAATAATTATCAAATAATCTTCCAAGGGTAATGGTTATATATATTCAGCGACGCGAAATTAGAATTCACAATGCCACAGTGAATTATAGAAAATGTCAAGTCACCGCGGCTCAATATCTGCATACAGCTGTTTCAAACTTATTAGATCTCTTCAGTGCAACATTCTTGACTTGGAGTGAATAGACATATTTCTTATTGTTTTCCAATAGAAATCATGGCCGAACTACTAAATGCATAGTGTCCTCCGATGAAAACATGAGGAACGATCTGTGTAGGCCGGAAATGCAGAATTCCGCCACTAGAACAAATAATCCCTGACAAGAAGATGTCCACTCTACTACAGTGGCGTATGTGATTCCATTGTAGTAGAGTAAATGTCTCCTTGTCAGGAATTATGTGTTCTCGCGAGGGAAAACTGCATTTTCGGTAGTCTAAATAGTCAATTGTTAGTGCCTAATATTTTTGACAGAGGGCGCTATAGATTGTTATGCATATGGTAGTTCGGAAGCGATTTGTATTGAGAAATAATAACAAATATATCAATTCACTTCTGGACAAGTATATTGCACTGAGGAATTATAATAAGATCGAAACAGCTGTATGCAGATCTTCTTTCGGGGTGACTCAACATTTTCTATAATTCGCAGTTGAATATTGAAGATTTCGCGTCACGATATACATATAACCAGCTCGTTCGGAAGATTATTTGATAATTTTGAATTATTGAGGAATTTTCACTTATTCATTTCATGTGATATGTGAATTTTATCATGGTTGTCTACTATATTATACATAATTTGATTGCTCTATTATTATAACTTTTGAGCAAATATAATTTTCAAACGTCTGCACCAATTTTGTCTGTAGAGGTAAGAATTTATAATCGACCCATCTTTTATCTGGAATTTTGAACCCAGTTTTTTTCATCTAGGTATTAGGAAAAGAAACATAGGGACAAAATGATTATAACGTTGTTTGTGGCGTTGCACTACAACGTTCAATTCTTCAGCAGTACTGTATTTGACAGGTGTTGCCATTTAGCTACAGATATGCTTAAAATTTGGTCACTATCCGAAACTCATACAGGTTTTATCATATAGATGATTTTGAGTGAATCTAAAATACTCTACATACCATAAAATACCGTAAAAATAACCAAAGAAATGTATTAGATCAACTTTCTAAAAAAGCCTTAACTGAAGAGAAAGTTTTTCGGTTTGTACAAATGGGATAGAGATTTGGAAAAATTGAATATTCACTTCGAAGTACGTATTCCGCAACCCAGTGCACTTACAATCGAACGGTGAATAATAGAAATTGTCAAGTCACCCCGACTCAAAATCTGCATGCAGCTGTTTCGATCTTATTAGATCTCATCAGTGCAGCTTATTTGGTGGGAGGGCGCTCTGGGTTGTTATCCAGACAGTGTTACTGACCACGATTTGTATTGGGGTACAATTAGAAATTTGTTAATTCACTCCGAGTCAAATAAGCTGCACTGATGAGATCTAATAAGATCGAAACAGCTGTATGCAGATTTTGAGTCAGGGTGACTTGACAATTTCTATAATTCACCGTTCGATTGCGAATGCAGATTTTGCGTTGCGGAATACGTATAACCAGAATTTTCCTTGTTCACTTTATGTAATATATGAATGATTTGAAGATACTTACAAACAAGAAGTAAGAGAGGAAAAACCTATTCTAATCTTCTAGTCAGGTAGTATTATGAAAAGATTAAGCAGGCTTGTAGTATAATCAATTTGGCTATTGAATAGGGGACCAGAATGTCTGTAATTATTAGCCTATACTAATTCTAGGATATTTAGTTCAATTCCCTTACTTTCAGCATTTAGTATTTTGAATTCGAAATTGAATGTGAGATTTTCTATTTTTACATTGGTGGAAGTTTCAGAAGCCTTTAGACCAGAATTTCAGAACACAAACGTAACTTTGGTAATCAAAAATGGGATTCACATTATGCAAACGATTCAATACAAGAAAATCACACATTCAATTTTGAATTTAACATATTAAATGCTAAAAGTAAGGGCTTGAAACTAAATTGTCTAGTATCATTACAGATTAATAAAAACAAACATTCAGGTATTCTATTGAATATCCAAATTGATCATATTACAAGCCTCATTCTTAATCTTTTCAAAATTACGGAATTATCTGGCTAACACTAGACTGACTGTTACTAGAATAGAATTCCCTTTCTTACTAATTTTTTGTAACCATCTTTGTTTTAACTTTTCACACAATTTGTTATTTATTGTATTCTATATATCTGAGTTATGTATTCATTTTGCACTCAGCATCTGAAGAAGATGTAGTTTCACCAAAACGTGGGTTATGCGTATTTTGTCTTATAAAAGTGTTAATTGTTGTCATTAACCACTTTGTAATATTTTTATTAATTTACATCAAGTATTGAACTTATTAGTTCAAAATTAGAAAATATTTTTCGACTTGAAGGTTCAGAGTGAATTCAGAAGTGATTGCTTCGTATTGAAGAAACAATTTCCCGAATGTCACCTTTGGACTGAAAGTTTCTATCTAAATTTCTCAACTGTAGTCCCCTTCTTTACTGCAATCCGAGCCATCGTGATGTCGGCTCTGAGGCCGAATACGCATTAACTAACAACACCCCAGCACTACGCATACATAAGTAGAGCGTCTTCGGAGAAAAAAAACTACGCCTAAAACAATCCCCAAATTTAACCAATTTTCCGATCCATCAGTAAAGCGAAACTCCGCCTTTTCTTCTGCCGCAATCCTGATGGAGTGCTTCGGCTCGTGACATTCGACGAGGGACATGGATTGCCAAGATTTCGCAGTGCATACACTCCAATCTTAATGAGATGACACCTATATATCTCAGATTTCGAAGTCTTTGTTGCTATGTAAGGAAAATGTAAAAGCTTTCCGCACAAGTCGAGATTTGTGGGACAGATTACCATGAAAGTAGTTGGAATTATTATATATAATAATTGAAGTGAACACGGAAAATTCTTCAATAGTTAATAATTATCAAATAATCTTCCAAGGGTAATGGTTATATATATTCAGCGACGCGAAATTAGAATTCACAATGCCACAGTGAATTATAGAAAATGTCAAGTCACCGCGGCTCAATATCTGCATACAGCTGTTTCAAACTTATTAGATCTCTTCAGTGCAACATTCTTGACTTGGAGTGAATAGACATATTTCTTATTGTTTTCCAATAGAAATCATGGCCGCACTACTAAATGCATAGTGTCCTCCGATGAAAACATGAGGAACGATCTGTGTAGGCCGGAAATGCAGAATTCCGCCACTAGAACAAATAATCCCTGACAAGAAGATGTCCACTCTACTACAGTGGCGTATGTGATTCCATTGTAGTAGAGTAAATGTCTCCTTGTCAGGAATTATGTGTTCTCGCGAGGGAAAACTGCATTTTCGGTAGTCTAAATAGTCAATTGTTAGTGCCTAATATTTTTGACAGAGGGCGCTATGGATTGTTATGCATATGGTAGTTCGGAAGCGATTTATATTGAGAAATAATAACAAATATATCAATTCACTTCTGGACAAGTATATTGCACTGAGGAATTCTAATAAGATCGAAACAGCTTTATGCATATCTTCTTTCGGGGTGACTCAACATTTTCTATAATTCACAGTTGAATATTGAAGATTTCGCGTCAAGAAATACATATAACCAGCTCGTTCGGAAGATTATTTGATAATTTTGAATTATTGAGGAATTTTCCTTATTCACTTCATGTGATATATGAATTTTGTCATGGTTGTCTACTATATTATACATAATTTGATTGCTCAATTATTATCACTTTTGAGCAAATATAATTTTCAAACGTCTGCACCAATTTTGTCTGTAGAGGTAAGAATTTATAATCCACCCATCTTCTATCTGGAATTTTGAACCCAGTTTTTTTCATCTAGGTATTAGGAAAAGAAACATAGGGACAAAATGATTATAACGTTGTTTGTGGCGTTGCACTACAACGTTCAATTCTTCAGCAGTACTGTATTTGACAGGTGTTGCCATTTAGCTACAGATATGCTTAAAATTTGGTCACTATCCGAAACTCATACAGGTTTTATCATATAGATGATTTTGAGTGAATCTAAAATACTCTACATACCATAAAATACCGTAAAAATAACCAAAGAAATGTATTTGATCAACTTTCTAAAAAAGCCTTAACTGAAGAGAAAGTTTTTCGGTTTGTACAAATGGGATAGAGATTTGGAAAAATTGAATATTCACTTCGAAGTACGTATTCCGCAACCCAGTGCACTTACAATCGAACGGTGAATAATAGAAATTGTCAAGTCACCCCGACTCAAAATCTGCATACAGCTGTTTCGATCTTATTAGATCTCATCAGTGCAGCTTATTTGGTGGGAGGGCGCTCTGGGTTGTTATCCAGACAGTGTTACTGACCACGATTTGTATTGGGGAACAATTAGAAATTTGTTAATTCACTCCGAGTCAAATAAGCTGCACTGATGAGATCTAATAAGATCGAAACAGCTGTATGCAGATTTTGAGTCAGGGTGACTTGACAATTTCTATAATTCACCGTTCGATTGCGAATGCAGATTTTGCGTTGCGGAATACGTATAACCAGAATTTTCCTTGTTCACTTAATGTAATGTATGAATGATTTGAAGATACTTACAAACAATAAGTAAGAAAGGAAAAACCTATTCTAATATTCTAGTCAGATAGTTCCGTATTATGAAAAGATTAAGCAGGCTTGTAGTATAATCAATTTGGCTATTGAATAGGGGACCAGAATGTCTGTAATTATTAACCTATAATAATTCTAGGATATTTAGTTCAATTCCCTTACCTTCAGCATTTAGTATTTTGAATTCGAAATTGAATGTGAGATTTTCTAGTTTTACATTGGTGGAAGTTTCAGAAGCCTTTAGACCAGAATTTCAGAACACAAACGTAACTTTGTTAATCAAAAATGGGATTCACATTATGCAAACGATTCAATACAAGAAAATCACACATTCAATTTTGAATTTAACATATTAAATGCTAAAAGTAAGAGCATGAAACTAAATTGTCTAGTATCATTACAGATTAATAAAAACAAACATTCAGGTATTCTATTGAATATCCAAATTGATCATATTACAAGCCTCATTCTTAATCTTTTCAAAATTACGGTATTATCTGGCTAACACTAGACTGACTGTTACTAGAATAGAATTCCCTTTCTTACTAATTTTTTGTAACCATCTTTGTTTTAACTTTTCACCCAATTTGTTATTTATTTATTGTATTCTATATATCTGAGTTATGTATTCATTTTGCACTCAGCATCTGAAGAAGATGTAGTTTCACCAAAACGTGGGTTATGCGTATTTTGTCTTATAAAAGTGTTAATTGTTGTCATTAACCACTTTGTAATATTTTTATTAATTTACATCAAGTATTGAACTTATTAGTTCAAAATTAGAAAATATTTTTCGACTTGAAGGTTCAGAGTGAATTCAGAAGAGATTGCTTCGTATTGAAGAAACAATTTCCCGAAGTTTTTCGGTTTGTACAAATGGGATAGAGATTTGGAAAAATTGAATATTCACTCAGAACTTCACAGAGTTTTATGCAATATATTCTATTTCAGTGAAGAAGCTAAAATATAGGCGTCAAAATAAAAAAAAAACATGTTTTTGGCGATTACTTTTTTTTCAATCTTTAATATTAGTTTTTATATCAATCAAAAAAAAAACGTCCCAGATGTTTTTGTCGGTTATAAACTATTACCAGACTTCTTCAAAATCAATCACAGCGCGAGGACTCGGTTAAATGCTTCAATAAGCTATCTTTCTCGCTCTGACTTTCTTGTCGTACTCATTTGTAACCCTTATTCACGTCTGGGAATTCTTTACAACCGCTAAATTTGTCTGGCGATTCGCAGGTATTTTCGAAATAACTCAATAAATACGTTATAACAATTTTACATTACCAAAAGTATCTTTTTTGGGAATTTGAAAAAATATTTTTGGAGAGGTCTGGTAATACTCTTTAAAAAAGGTCTGCGATTTTTTTTGTTGAATTATATAAAAACTGAATTAAAATATAAAAAAAAATAAAAAAAATCAAATTCCAAAAATTTTTTTTTGTCATATTTTTTTTGCAAATGTTATATGCTGTGCAGTAACGAAATAACCGTTAACATTTTCCTAAACTTCCGGGACTGGATTCACCAATTCGCGAAATTTTAATTTTTCACAATTTCAACTTGCCAAAAGGACCTTTCCAAAATTGGTCGCCTTCTCTTGGACTAGCACCTTGAGATCAACTCTGGCAAGGGAGGGGGCCATAATATACCTTAAGGTCGCGGTGCCGTGTAACCACATATTGAATAATAATAATAATAATAATAATGATTCAATGACATTCCTAAACAATTGATATAATGGTAATACCTTTTATTCAACCAATTTCAAAATTATTTACGTGCTATTAAATAATTCATTATTCCCCCACTTCAACATTAACGCGATACTTTTAATTACTTTAAAATCATCAGGCCTCGCACATAACGTGCGATTCTAGCCTTATTTGAATACGAGAGTATATCCGACAAAGTAGGTCTCCCTAGGCCTCTTAACATCAAACCTGATACCATCCGCTCGGGGCTTATTCAACACGCCAAGAAGAATCACTTATTCCGTAATGATCCAGTTCGGTAGGAGATGCGTGAGAAGTAGAAGTGAGTGTCCTGATAATATTCGCCCTGAAATCTGACGGATAAGTGAGTGTTTTAGTTCCATCGATTGAGTTGTTTATATTCGAGAGGAAAGGCGGGCAGATCGAGGGGTTGCTCGTGAGATGAGACTATGATTTTTATATAAACAGACGGAGGTTTTAGAGAAGATGTAAGGGGATGTGAGATTTGAATCAGATCTTATTCACTTCGTGTCAGATCTGACACGTTTTCCCTGAAAATGTTGAGTATCTAGGATCAGAGTTTAATGCTGGGTGATATCCAAAGTTTTTATCTCATCTTTAACAGGTATTTCGACGGTTTCATGGTACTATTGACACAAAATTGAAAGCTCATTTCAGAATGAGCTTAAAAATTCTGAATTTATTATGAAGTTGAATTTGTTCACCAAGCGATGATTTGGATTTGATATCTCATATTTCTAATGTAGAAGATCAGTTACCGTTATCCAATGTACACAACACCCTCTTTTTTAGGTGTACAGTGTATTCTACAACCTATGCAATTTGGTCTTAAACATAATTTATCCAAAAAAGATATAACTATTGATATTTCATAATATCAGAGGTTATAATGAGAATTAAACCCATCAAAAATAATATCTTTTTGCAGTGAGTATATAAGGCTTGCATAACTGCTATCAAATATAATATTCCTTCTCCTTTTTATTTTTCGTAAATAGTCAATGAGTTTGAGGAGCTGGATCAATATTCTTTCATTATTTATTGTAATTTGTTTCGAGTAGCTCAATTTAATTATATATTATACAAACTTTGATGATAAAGTACTACTATGACTAACTTGGTCATTGAAAAACATTAATTTAATGATTAAATGTCTACACTTGGAGTTTTAGTTATTTTTGGTTTTCTAGCAATAACAGGCGACTGGAAGGTGAAAAATGACTATTCGGAAACTTTGTGGAGAAAATGTATATGTTGATTCATTTCACGGCGTTTTGTTGTAACAGGCAAAATCAATGAAAACGATTATGTAAAAAAAATAGTATCGTTATGTCACAAATATCTCCATCAAACGAACTTATTGCAGAAAAAATTAATTATTGATATTTCACCTACGTGAAAAAATTATGTGAAAGTATACCTATATTGTACATAAAATATATAATTAAAACATCAATAGTAAATTCGATCCAACTTCAATGTTCAAAATAAAATTTTCTAGAATTTCTACATAGGTATCTATAAATTCAAGTAATCAGAACCTCTTAATAGCCAGGTAGAATTCACGAATAGGCGTGACGAAAGATTTTTAAATACTCTTCCTTAATGTGGGTACACATTTACTATTCACGAAAAAACTTTCGTTTCGGTAATAAACTTAAGATTAACGGAGTTTAAAGCCATTTTTCTAATATTATTTCAATAGTGCGCGAAAACAGCTCGCATGTGTCATGGAGTCGGTCTGACGTCACGCTTAGGTAAACATATCATTATGCCTATGCGTAGAAAAGAAAGTAAACCAAACTTTAAATTAATTTGTGTGATGAAAATGAATTCTAAAAATTATGAGTGGTGTGCAGTACCGCAGTGTAAAAACACATCAATAAGAACACTTAACAAAGTATTTGTACATGTTCCAAACAAGAAAATAATAAGAAATAAGTGATTAAAACTGGCACGTTGGAACCCGAATGATGTATATATATATATATATATATATATATATATATATATATATAGGTATATAAATATTTGCTCTGAGCTAATCTTGCACTTTACTGTACAAATCTTTCCTTTCCGTTTCAGTTGCACACAACTGATTGCATCGTCCCCATATGATGGTTTTGAAGACCTAAAATAATTGAAATTAATTAGAAAAAATACATACACATTGACTTGGTGATTTATCAGATTTTAGGTGTTTTCTATGAGAAAAAATACTACTAGTACTAGTAGGTGCTTAGTAGTTACAGAAATGTAGTTGTTTTATTGGGTCTTAACATGTTATTAACTCTAAAATTGTAACCTACAAGCTGTGAGGGAGCTTACCTCAAAAATAAACAATGACAAGTTTATTGTAAAAATAGCCTATGAAAGTTAAATAAACTCGCATGAGTTCAAAACGGGTTTGATCATATCTAAATTGGATGTATCTAGGATAAAGATTAATACAATTTACTTCCAAGGAATTTCTGATGCTTCAAAACTCAGAAGAGAAAAATTCTTCATTTGCCTTAATAAAGCTTGATTCCATTGTTATAGCAGAGTGGAGTCGATAAACCACACGTAAAATAATGAAAAATCAATCCAAATGCGTAATCAATTGTATTCTCAACAACAAAACACAATGAATGAGAGTATTGAGTTTACCTAAGCGTGACGTCATGCACTGTGATTGGTGTTTCAGTCAAAATGGCCGATTTCAGTATTTTAATGTTTTATTTGATTGAAAATCTTGATAATCTGAATTTTTTAAATGAAACTAAAGCATTGTTTTCAATATGAATTTTCCCCTAAAACTATTAAATCGACAATTTTTTGATACTGTCGTCATGCCTGTTCATTGCTGAACTTGTTCATTTCATTAATGCAATTTCTGGTAGAGTTTTGGTTTGAATTCTCCAAATATTTTAAACAAACTCCTAGATAATGAGATTATATATGAACATCTGTAGAATATTATTATTGCTTAGTCAGCCAGCATCTACCGAAAAAGTAGTGCTTCATGCATTTTTAATGAATACATGTAATTTTATAACTCATGTGTGAATAAGCCAATACTATCCTTTAATTTTGTATAGTTACCGCGTATTGATGAGTGAATTTTTTAACGTCTGTCAAAACAAATTAACACAAGTTTGGTGAGGTTTCTATAAATTTTACATCAGTATTCAACGCTTTGGTTGTAGTTCTGGCATTGTTGTTTATTAGTTATATGATCGTAACGATACCAACTCAACGAAAATAATCGTTATACTGATCTCGTGACTCGACGTATTTTCTTAAAACATCACTCGAGCTGCTCTCTCGTGATGTTTCGCAAAATACGTCTCGTGACTAGGAAGTATAATCAATTGTTTTCGATGCTCTTGTGATATTATAACTGAAAATTCGGATCAATATTGTTTCATTAGGAATAAGAATTAAGATGACATCACATTTGATGTGTTTTTATTTCGAGTATATAAAACTTGTCTTCGCCATTTTCCGGAATAATGAGACATACCTAATTGAGCCACAGCGTTGCTAATTGCAGACAGAACTGAAAGAAAGTACATAAAAAGTGGCTTGTTGGGTCATCAAGTTCAAGTCTTGGATTTTCCTTTCATCACGAACGTTCTCCGGAACGAGCGATATTTTTTCCTGCGGGAACAGTAATGGTCGAGGCCGACCGATGGAATGGGAAGAATAAGAGAAGCAAAGTGCGGGCAATAACTCCGAATAGCGTCGCAGGAAAAGCAGAACAGTGGGATTGATATCGGAGCCAATTTGCTCTTTGGCAGCTCTACGTGCTACGGCCACAGTCGGTCGACCTTCCGAAGCCTATAAATTCGGCGAACTGTTACCTAGAAGCGTTTTTACAGCAGCAGACTGAGCTTGAGTTCGGCCTCGGCGTTCCACCTCACCTGGACCAATTGCAATTAAGGAAAAGGGTTTACAACGTGAACCACACAAATAGCAATGCGAAATACTTCAAATGGAACAAATACGCACTAATGAATTAGCCAGAGTTGCCTGTTGCAGCACATCAACAAATATTATGGCCCATAGCGATATTTTAAAACAATTTTTCTGAATCTCAAAACGACGTACGGTATTATCAGCGGCACTAGAGAGTAACTAGGTATGTGAATTTTTGAAATTTTCCATTGAAAATATAGTTGGACTCAGTATTATTGCAGCAAAAATAAATTATGTTTACGATGATAATGAAACATCAACAAATTCAAGATATGTTTCGACATTGAAATATAAACATCAGAACGAAATGAACCTTTCTATTTATCTAGTTGTTTTTCAATTTTCGTTCATAATAATATTAAACTCACCCAGAATGTACATGCTGTGTTATGATTAATATTAAATTATATTTGCTTCAATATGTACAGAATGGGTCAATTTCCATGGGATTTAAGGGTACTCCTAGCATAGATAGCGAAGAACGAATACACATGTCCTGGGCTCGATTTTCGGGACAAGCTTAAATGTGATAACTGCTTTTTGATACGTAAAGTCGTTTTCGAGCTACAGTGGATTTTCAAGAGTTCGCATTATCAAAATTTTTCGAAAAGGCATTTTTTTAGTTTTCTAAAGACCAATATGGAAACCAACATGGCAAATTACATTTAGTTATTGAGATACACTGTTAACTTTTCTAATTATTTGTCTACCATTCGATTTCTATAGGTTATTGGCTTCTTAAATGAACCATGTGGTAATAGGTTTAGCTTCAGGCGACCAAAAATTATACTCCTTTCTGGATATCACTTATGATACATTCCTAATTATAAATCTTTAGTTTTATTCACCTCTAGAAGACACTTGAGCATATTATACTTTCAAAATGTTGAAAAATTTTAATAAATTTTTGCTGAAATTGACAAGTCAGTAATTCTTTATTGCCATGCCAATATTTGTAAGTTGATATACTCAAAGACTTTTTGTTTTTGTCAGAGCTAACTCAAAAGTCGTTTTGAAGGCATGTCTTACTTGATTTTAAAAAATGATATCTTTTTGTGTTAAACACAATATCAAAGTCACAGCCAACTATGGTTATTTACAAAAACGTGAGATATTGAAAAAACTAATAATCAAAACCTTGCGTGTAATACATCATTCTGAAGGAAATTTTATGTAGATTTCAAAAAAAGGAATGTAGAGTGTTTGTTATATCTTGACTACCAAATGTGATTCGACATATTGATTTTATTCATGAAATCAGTTATAAAATACTATGATGAATGAAACGTTTGGAAATTACTAAAACGTTTCATTCATAGTTGAGCTCATATTTTATAGTTATCTCAGTAGTAATATATTTACAGAAATTTCACCAACGTTCAATAGAAATGAATCATCATTCCGTGATTGTGAAGACTTTCTCATTTAATTCAACGTGTACGTATATTTCATTTGATCAAATTCAATAAGAAACATATTGAGGTACTAAGCACTGATGCGTCCATTTCATATTCATACTTTTCAGTCGTATTTTCCCTTAAAATACGTACTACTGCAGTGTATTGAAGGAAAGCAGTCGTGGGCGGGAGTAGTTTTTCTCTCTGTTTTAGACCTCCTAGACCACCATTTTCGAATTTTTTTTGTACATGTTAGCATCTTCAGCGGCTTTCGTAGAGTCAAAGGAGCTGAAATTTTTGTTGCAGAATGAAACTATTAAAATTAAGTAGAATTTTTCCAACTGCCGCCATTTTTACCTATATATTTGTTTTTTCGAGATTTTTGAAAAATTACTCCAGAAAACTCCACAGCTTGTGCAGATAGAGTTAGAGAGTTGAAATTTGGTACGTACATTGAGTTTATATTGAGTTGAAATCCTTCTTTGGTTTCAACTATTTCACTCAACCGCGCTGCATTTCATGATGACTAATATTCCGTTCAAATATCATCTCGATCTGCCATCAGTACACGATGCACTTCGCGATTTTTTTTCCACTAGAGGGTTGAAATTTGGTACGTCGATTACGTTAGGTTGGTTCCTACGTTGCTTTCAATATTTTTGTTTCATTTACGATGATGCACTTCGCAATTTTTTTTATAGAATAAATTATTTTCTTTTTTCAATTTGGTTTACTATTCAAGCGCGCTTTCTCAAAATATACATCTATTCGTTAGAATCGCATCTCGTCGCGATACATTTCGCAGGAAAGATACGACCCCAGTCATGGAGCTCTGCAGCTCTCGCCTTTTTTTGTGGTATAGTATTTTACGAATCAGCCGTATGAAAGAATAACCAAATTTCCGAGCAAATTTCGCTCGAAGTTATAGGTAAATATAAAATATGACAGTATATTTTAATACTGCAGATAAAAGCCCCGTCTTGACACGAATCGAGGAATTGTAACACAAAATGGATTCACTGAATAATTTCCGATTATATCAAAGCGTAACCAAGTTTGAATCTCAGTTCATGAAGACATGCCTACGAACTACAACAATGAAATTCACCACGAACATGCGGCGCTCATACTCCTGACATAACTTAACCGAATTACGGTTCCCAATTTAGCAGTGTTCCATTAACGATCAGAATCGGTAATAAGTAGCTAGGAGCCATGAGCCATTCAAGACGTTCCTCTCTCTTATCATCTAACCGAGGCGTTTCTGACTCAATCGCGAAATAATTGCACGTAATTGGGTACGCCGCAAACCCGACCTTCGCGAACATGATGAGTTCTCGAGTTAACGAAACTTTCAAATTGATCGAAGTCTCCGAAATGAGCTATTGTGTGATTTTTGGCTCCATTGTACGAAATGGTGAATTAAGTATTAATCATCACATCGTTTCCAAAACCTTCATTGCAGATTTATGCAAGTATCTGCAGTTTACTTAGGATGGTACAGAATGGAATGAAAAGGTAGTTCAGTAAATATTTCAGACTAGAAAATACCAACTTTTCTTTACCACCCGACATATAACTATTACCTGCCTCTTCTATTCAGATAAATCTTAAAGTTGTGTATTATAAGACATCGCTATTCAACTTCATAATCAAAAATATACAAGTTGACTTTGGCCAATTTGATACATTACATAAAGTGAACAACGAAAATTCTGTAATAAAATATAAAGTTATGATTGATAATTTTTTAAATTATTGAAAAACTTTCTTTGTTCACTTTATGTAATATATGAAATTCACCGTGGTCAACTTGTATATTTTGCATGATATGATTTTGAATATTGCGAAAATCGCAACAAGTATTTAAGGAGCGCCCTCTCGTTAGTATGTCAACAGTTTTTGAGAACGCCATGTTAGCGTACTTTGGAATCACATACGCCACTGCGTTTTCGATTCGCGTGGTGAAATGTTGGTTTCCAACAACCTTGGCGGAGGACGCTCTTGGATGTTATGCAGATAGTCCAACCGCGATTTGTATTAGAGAACAATTAGAAATTTGTTAATTCACTCCTAGTCAAATTAGCTGCACTGATGAGATCTAATAGGATACAAATAGCAGTATGCAGATTTTGGGTCAGGGTGACTCTTCGTTTTTCATTATTCATGGAAAGTTGTTTTATAATTTTTCAAACTATTAGAAAATTCACCTTGTTCACTTCATGTAATTTGAATAAGATTCTGATTTAGTTTTTTCCACTAATGTAACCACTATAATTGTGATATTATAATATTTAAATCAATTTTGACTTGCTTCTGTTCCAAGAGTTCAATAATTATGAGAGCGTTCAGGGATGTAGTGGAATTTGGTTTGAGTATATGTTCAAATTTATTTATATGAATACGATAAATTGAAATCATAAAGTTTATGTGTTTCTTCAGGTTCCACTCAAAGTGAAGTCTATGATACAATAGTGCACCTAAATATTTATTTTAATATGAAGTTTTGATAAAATTCTGGAAACATGCCCATTTTTAATAATATATATTTATATTGTTTTTCAGCAGCAAATCAGTCGTAGATGCAGGTATAAAATACAGTTAATACCTAAATCTATCAAAATATGTAATAATGTAAATCGATGTACCCCTAACTTGAAAATCTACCTGATTTTGGAATTTGTTAACAAAAATATTTGGGTGGAAAGTTTCATTTGGGAAACCGTGTATATATGGAGTTTATTGGAGTTTACTCCTTAATGAACGATTCTCAGATTTAGCCCGCGGTATGAAAATTTTATGAGGAGTCAAATAGAGCGTTAACTAAAAGTGAAATGTAACGTTCCTTTGCGAAACGTACTATGGACCTTTCACTTCGAGATTATTCGCTGCATATATCAGGGTATACCGGCAACAGTTGATGTATGTATAAGTAGGTATAACATTATCATTATTGTCATTATAATTGAAATTATTTTTATTATTATTATTACTATTATTAATTGAATTAACGAACAGCTGTCTGTTATTTAATGCATGTATGAATATATGGTTGTTTGATTAACCGCATATATCTTTTATGTTATTCATTATATAATTAAAATTATTGTTGGAGTTACGCTGCATATATCAGGGTATACCGGCAACAGTTGATGCATGTATAAGTAGGTATAACTGACAACACATACAACAGCAACCTAACTGTCAATTTGTGTTTTGATTTTAGAGTGTAGATTATTTATCTATATGTAGTGGTACTTATATTTGGGCACAATAATATATATTTATTTTATAAGGAGTATAAGGTATACATTATGTGACTGAGTAGGGAAGTTTAAACCCCTGCGAGTTACATAATGTACCTTATACTCCGAATAAAATACAGTATTTTATTTTCAAACGATTTGCATTCGAATATCGGAAAATTCGTGGATATTAAAAGTGTATATAATCTAATTATACCTTTTTGTATAACAAATTAACGATAGACAAATAATTTGGCTTGAATCCATGGCAACTGTAGATAATGTCAGTGAATTAAATTACATGACATCGATAATTTGATTTCTCGAGAAATATAGAGCCGTACTCAATTGTGCTAAGATACTGTAGTATGGCTGATGAATCTGGTACACTATTCACGCCACCAAGAGCTGCAGCAGCAGCAAAATTAGCAGTGCAGCAGCTATTACCAACAAAATCCGCGGCCGTTTACGAAGCGTCGTATCAAAGATTTCTGAATTATTGCCAGAGAGAAAATATGAAGAAGTATTCCGAAAATGCTTAATTGGTTCGAGAAAAATGCGTTACTTTATGTTTTATTTCTGATATATAAATATGATGAAAAAGATATGTGAAATTATATAAGATACCTGCATTGTTGCATTCCGAAAATTTGCCAATAAATTAAATTGAAGTTGAGCGGCCTATAAGTGTTATACTCCGCCGGAGTATAACATCATACAAGTCATAAAAGTGACACATACCTGCTCCAAACGATCAGCAAAATGACAATTATCTGACGTTTGAAAATAAACAAAATTATTAAGTGATTGAAGTTAATAGAATATTAAAAGATTTAAAAAAAACTAACGCACGACTGGAGAAAATTCCAGTCGTGCATCGGAGCTGCCACACCCAATTTTTTTGTCTCAATTTGTTAACTATCATTGATTATTCGACACTAAGTATCCCTTGACTACCTATGATGACATTTTCAAATTCATTATGAGCACTGTAGAATTAAATCACGAAATTTCGCAACCATAAATTGCGGGCAGGAATAACATCCAGCATTTTTTCGCAGGCATGAAAATCTTTTCATCTCCGAACTCATACTAAGGCAAACATTCAATCTTCCACCCGAAAATTTAGATTTCATTTTCACCTCGAATTACCCCGAGAAAAAACTGTGATTTTCCTTATTCGCGAATCACAGCGAAAACCAGCGGAGGATATAAATCGCGCGACTTATCTAATAACGTGTGTGCCACCATCCGAGAGAGGTGGAATTCGATAAAAAACGTCTTATTTCATAGACCCAGTTGGAACAGAACGTTCTGCAGGTCCAAACCTTTGAACTCGTTTGATTTCAGTTCCAATATTTGGTCTTGCATCTGCGTCTCTTCTCTTCAATAATATGCTAATTTCCAAACTCTGAGATAAATCAATCAAGTCTGATGTGACCCGAACTTCCAATTTTCGAACGCAGTAGTGTAGATGCGTGAAATCTAAATAATAGAGTTTTACTTGAGGTTTCACCTAAATACTATGACTTAGACCCGATTTTACCAACGAGATGTAAGGAAGTTCCTAACAAAGAACCTCCTACGCTAGGAAATAACTAAATCCGATACTTACCTAAATGGGATTTCACCAACCTAGGAAATCCTTAGTTAAGAAATACCTTGTTAAAAACTTGATTTGAAAAGTTTCGTACATATAATTGGTACCACTGTTTACCTAATATTAGACTGTAAATTTGACAGAGGATAGTTAGAAGAGAAAAAATGATAGAAATATAGTAATTTTATTATATCAATTTGAGGTTAAGCATTTCCTAAATACTCTAGGCCAGAGGTTCCCAAACTTTTTTTCTCATAGACCACTTTGAAAATTTTGCTGGTTCCGGTGGACCCCTGCAGCTACATTTCTACCATATTCCTCGACAAAAAATGTGAAGATTAGATATAACTATGGAATTTCGCGTTGGGGCTGAGTTCCAACCACGAATTAAGTAACAGTTTTCGAGAGAAAAGTGAGAATTTATTGGTTAATTAGTTAAATGATTATGCTGTGAGCGGATGTCAAAAAAGCAAAGTTGGCCAATCAAAAAAGTGATTCCATCCAACTTCACTTTTTTGACATCTACTCAAAGTACAAGAAACCAATCAATTCCCAATCAATTCTCACTTATCTTATTTAGAAAATTAATCATGATCCATGGTGGTATTTGCATCGTCAGAATATCTTCAAAACTTATTTTGAAGTCATCATGCAGAGCAATTAAATGTTGAATGTATGTCTGAATATTCTCATCAAGACTTCTACCTGTGATAAAGTACCCACTTTTTCCTACACTGGCAAACACTATCATCGATTCGCTTTACTTTTCTTTTCGAAATTCAGGAAAGGAATAAGTAACGTTTATCCTTGCCATTCATATGCCAAGGTATATTGGTAAAGAATCAAACAAGTTAATGCATGATTGCAAGCACACACACCACAAGTCCTATTTCGCCCCTTCGCAAGTCTGAACATCTATGTTTTGGACGACGGAGAGCGATGCTTTGCAAGTGTCGACACGATGTACTGAATATGGAATATGCAAGTTTTTACAAAACAGCGACTAACAGTCGCTGAACTAGTCAAAATATTATCTGCCTACATTGATAGGTGAAGCCAAGCCAACATTTTATTTCTTCAATATCGAAACCAGATAAATTTTCGTGGACCCCCGCTTATGAATTGTGAACACCCATATTTTTGTAACGCCAACGTAGACCCCCGTCGAGTCTCCCGTGGACCCCTGGGGGTCCACCTGGACCACTTTGGGAATCAATGCTCTAGGCAGACCTAACGTTAGGTATTTCCTATCACCTTTAGGCACTTAACGAGTGGTGACACGCAAATTGCACTTAGGAATTCCTAAATCTGATTTAAGTATTGCCTAACTTTAGGAATTAGTTGATGAAATCGGGCATCCGTGTAGTCGAAGGACTATAAGTTTAAAATTGAGGGTTCGAATCTGAATACGTCAAAGATATTTCAGATGAACTTTTTTTTTATTTCAGTCAGTGATTCTGTTCTATTGTTCTCACATAAAAAGCTGCTGTCGGAATCTGGAATTAATTGAAATATATAGAATGAATCCCTACTACTAAAAGCAAATTGGTGCACTTTAATAGTGGATGAAATGAATTTACAAAAAAGAACAAAGAAAACATTTGAAATGCAGTAGGAGTAGAAGTATGGCCGTTTTCATAAAATCCATGAAAAGTAGAAAATATACGAATTTATCGATTAATTTTCACAGATTATACATCAATTTCAACAACTTTATGGATATTTCACTAGCAAATATCGAGGCAAATATATTCTGATTCAAATCACTGTCCATCAGTTCTATAGAATATAGGTTATAATTATATATTATTAAGTGAAGAATTCCAAGCAAATCCCAATAAATCCATTAGTCTGAGCAATGTAATCAAACAACAATATATGCCAGGATTTCAGTTGTTTGATATTCTATAGAATTGAATGTGTACAGGAATCCATTGTCTGGTTTTCAATTCAACAACGTCGGCAGGGAACCACGAAAGGACAGTTTCAATGTCCACATCGAAGTGCACTTGGAAAAAAAAATTGAGTAGTATTCGTGTATCATGCATAAAGATATTGAACAGGATATTCAATATCTTTCATAATAACAAAATAGACATTTGTATCTCAGTGCTACTTCATGTTCGAACTAACGTAAAATGAATACATTACCCGTATTTCTGGATCGTATTCCCCCTGAAAAAACTTGTTTGGTCTTGGTGGCAAAAATTTTCGTTGGTAGTTTCATCCTTTTTCCTACACATTTATTACTTATCTAAACTCCTGATTATGTTGCATGACGTTAAGTTTATATATGTGTATATTGATGAGGACGATGAGCATACGATGTATTACGGGAAACTCCGGATTTCTTTGCTAGTTTGATACTAATGTTTTCAAGGTTTTAAAGCTATAATTTATTCCATAAGAGGAACCGCATCTTGACCAGCTTTGCCATCATCTCGTTATGCATTTCGCGCAAGAAGTATTTAGTGACGGAGTTCTGCTGCTCAGGCGTATTTTCATATAACACAGCATTTCTCAACTTGTGGGGCGCGCGAGTAAATGTAAATGCGCGATTTGTGTGAACTTGTTCAGTTATTATAATATACTTATGGTCTATTATGGAAAGCACGATTATTTTCCAGATTTTCGAGCAGAATTACGAAGTGCAACGTCTAAATCACAATCCCAAAGGTCATTCAGAAGCTGCAATAAACTGTTAGTCAACCGAATAGAAAAAACGTCAGTGTTACTCTCATTAAAGAGCGATACCTTCAGATTTATTGTTCAAAGCATTTGTTTTATTAATAAATTTGCTGGAAATTATTCTAGGCAATCTTGCATGAGAAACTGCTCAATCCCAAATGAATATCGTTGCAAAAACATTACCGAAAGTTCTTTCATAACAAATCAGTGAAAGAAAAATAAAGATATATAACAAACACACAACTCAGAAAAATAAAAAAAATTATTCTAATAAAAATAATAAATAAAAAATCTCTCATAGAAAACTTTTAATAAATAAAACACATAGAAATAAAAAATATTAAAAAAAGAATGTACTTTCATCATTAAATATAAACAAATAAATATATCTATAGACGTTTATATCATAGAGCCACTTTTTGAAGGAAGGTTATATATTTAAAAAGTGCAGCCTACAAATTCATGTTTAAATATTTAGCTCTATTTCCATTTACTCTTCTAAAGTTACCGTCATCCAATTCATTCGTGGAGAGGATATTTTCATTGATTAATATTGTTGAATGTAAAATTCGAAAGAAATGATACTAAAAATGTTAAATTCAGTTGTGACTATTAGATCTCACTTGGAAATAAATGAGATTTGCTGTAAATAATTTGAGCCTAGCAAAGCTATGTATGCAAAATTTAATTCTGATATGTATCAGTAGCAGAACCAATCCACAAATTGAAGCACAGACAAAGATGATGTAATGATGTCTTGTGAACAGTTTATATAAAAAGAAAGATATATTTTATTATTATATTTGAAACAGAATCGTGGTTTTGATGGTAATAGTAATTTAAGTAAAAAGTCCCGAAAATACCTATTATTGTTTTTCGGGCGAGTAGGCAACATGCTGGGTGCACTATTTTTTCGTGCAGTTGCGAAAAAATCATGATTGCGATATTGGGCAACAAATTAGCAGCAAAACCCGTATGAAATAACTCCTAGAATAAGTGAATTTTATATGAAAAATACTTGTTACCAATGTCTCCCCGTTAACACGTCGCAACCACGGTTGCGCCTTGGGCGACAAATCAGCGTCTGAAGTGCAACACGGCTCTGAAAAATCTGGCAACCCTGATAGTAGTCGCTCGTTTGTCGCTATTTCATTTTAGGATAAAAAACGTCAACATGTTTAGCGGGTTAAAAGATGCTGCAAATAAATAATTTTAAGTCAGTTTTACAATTGCGTAGATTTATTTGTAACTAGGCTAGTTTTATGTTTCAAAGCAGATAAAACATTTTTGGTTTGTAATAATTCCGGTATCTTTTTTAGAGGGCGCTTAAATAATTCCAGAGGGGGCTCAGCCCCCTCTGGCGACTCCTGGCTACGGCCCTAGAGAAGATGTTCCATGTTCGCTATCAACCTCAAACGGAGAACATTCATGTAATCCTCAACATTGCATGAAAATCGTAATAAATAATAGTGCAGCAGCTTTCCCGGAACTCGGTTCAATAACGATAAATTCTCTGAAGAAATTTCTTGTTATCTTTTAAGTCCCTATTCACCATATATCAAATCGATTTGTGTCGTACGCCTCTGGGCAGAAAGAGTTTCTATCTCCAATTTATTCTGTTTTATTATCGTGAACGCATTATTGCCGCTCACAGGCTAGAGAATATAAACTACCATCGACGATTTACAAATATATTGAATGGAGCTCGTTAAGGTGAAAGAGGGCTGGATTGAGAACTGAAGCTATTTTCGGGCAGACCTAGTCATTTATTCGCATGAAGTTAACCACTGTTATACAATGGTTGTGATTTGTGGAAATATCAGGTAGAATTATCTTTACCTATCTTTAAGAACTAATATGTTTCTCGAATACCACTGAAGAATACAAATAACTATTAGCATATAAGCATATGCAGCTCGCTGAGATAGAGTTTTTTCTTTTCGATCACTGAGTATATAATTTTACGACAAAGAATCTATACCCATTTTGAAACCTCCAGGTTACAATTAATTGAATTTTGAACTCCGAGAAGTTTGTTTTCGAAATAACCACAAAAAGCATTAATTTACTATTTGTGGCTTCTAGAAGCAGTCAATCTCGATAGTAAATGATATACCATTAGAACATTAGAATACCATTAGAAAGTACCTTTCTAATGGTAGGTATCCACCGAAATTGTTGGCAATATTAGTGTTTTTTACTGTTTCAAATTCGCCAAATTTTGTTTTCATTGTGTCTACACCAAGTTGAATTCATTTTATTTGACAACAAACCGTCTCCACCATCGGCAATGTTTCCGACCGACGATGATATTATGCAAGCTAATTCGTTCGTCCACGTGACGTTAAGTCACGTGTTTCGAAAAAATGTTCCCAACTGAAAGTGTATCCACAGAGTGAAAAACTATCCGCGATAATCGTATTCTTTTGATGTTCACCGCCAAAAACGGAAATACGGCTTCCAACATTTGTTTCCAAGTTTTGTTGCTAACTCGAGGTAATTACAGAAACTTTTATCACCAACACGTGTTGACAACACAAAAGGTGTCAACTTTTCTTCGATGGATACCCACCATAACGATGTGCTATACCTTTTGTTAAGACCGTCCTTGGGACAGAAGAGTCCTTCAAAAATGGTTCATTTGTCGGTGTCGTTTCCACTAAGTATATGGAATAAAATCTACCCGGATAATGACCCACTACATGGACTTTTTGGTATCGGCAGATCGAGGATATTGCCACTAGATAGATAAAAATTTGTGAGCTTGGCATGAAGGTCACTTGGTTCAACCCTACGGTCTAAAAACTCATTCGTGCATTTCAGGAAAAATATACCTACATAAAGTAGACCAATCTTCGTCTTGATCATTTTGGTCAATTTTTGAGGCGTTTATTTTCTGAGTTTATTTTCCTATATTGGATGAAATCCACTAGTATAGTGGCACTTATCGTGGAGCCTTTGTCCTCGTAAAATCGGGGGTATTACCACTAGATGGATGAAAATTTGTGCGCATGGCCTGCAGGCCACTAGAGTTAGCCCTAGGGACCAAAAAGTCACTGTGATATGTACATTTCAGGAAAACAATACCGCTTTGGTTATTGTTCACATGAAGTGGCGTAATTATCATAATCTATCATTGATCTATTAATTAATAAAAGCTTTTAGAGGTGATTTTCAATTGACCAGAAGATATATATATATATATATATATATATATATATATATATATATATATATATATATATATATTTTTTGGTCTAATTAATATCACCTCTAAAATCTTTTATAATTTAATATATATATATATATATATATATATATATATATATATATATATATATATATATATATATATATATATATATATGCAAATGTAAACTATTTCTGTTAAGGTCTATAATAAATATATCAAAAAAAGTGATTTGAAAATTAAAAATTATGAAAGAGGGTTGGCTGAATGAGTTTTAATATTAAATGTCTCGCATTCATAACGATAAGTAAACGAAATTATTCGGTTGAAGGGGATGTACGAAAAAGAAACCAGAGCAAATTAAATTGGTTTCGTAGCAGAACAACATTTTGTTATTTGAGGAAGAATCCCTTCGCCATTTATAAACCGGAGAAACATCATGACCACAAAGAGAACCATTTGCAAAATCTAGAGAAATAGTCGGCGGACCCCATTCTATTTAATCAAATATAGGTTTGTTTGTCCGAGAGATTAACCCCCGGCAAGCCATTTAGCGGTTATCCCCTCTGAAGTAGCCCTTCGACGAACCCTCCGAAATCACATAAAAAAGACGTATGAACGCGCGGAAACAGCACAGACCAAAAATCAATTATTCCGAAAGCAATTGAAGAATCTAAGGGCAGTTCGTGTACCAGCCACGGGATAAATTTGTTTCGGGGAGGAGTTGGGGATGTTTGTCGACCAGGAACTAGAGATGTGGCATTGTGAATCATCAGGAAAATAAAACGAAAATTAAATATAAATATAAATATATATATATATATATATATATATATATATATATATATATATATATATATATATATATATATATATATATATATATATATATATATATATATATATATATATAGCGAAAGTTCTTAGGAGGTAACTCCTCGTCGAAAATTAAAGGAGGTCTTTATTGTAAAAAAAAACTCTTAGGTCTGTCCTTGAGAAAGTTACACGCTCTAAAAAAGAGAAGAAACCAGTATTTATCGATTCCCTTCGCAGAAGATGCACGGTACGTTTATGTACGATGTTATATTTTATTTTTTATTAAGAAAATATTTAGTTGAAACTGAATCAATCTTTTTAACATATATATTCAAATCAAGAAATTTTATTGTGTTAAGAAGTTCAGGTAAAAAACGGAATTGGGGTTGCATATTTCTCCCCTTTAAAAGATCGTAGCAAAATTCAAAATATTAATAGAAAGCGCTTTCACTGGTGAAACAACACTTGCCTAAGATTTTTGATTACATAAAAGACCCCCTCTTTAATCTTAGACAATAAATATCCCCCAAAAAGCTTCCGCACTATAATTTTTGGAATATATATATATATATATATATATGTATGTATATATATATATATATATATATATATATATATATATATATATATATATATATATATATATATATATATATATATATATATATATATATATATAAAATGATATATACAGAAATAGCACAAATTTTGTGACAACATATTTAAATGCATAAACAGCTTCAATTTATAATGAAGTAAGTTCATTACTCTTAAATATAAAAGTCAGGCATTAACAAAACAGTTATTCTCATTACATGATTTAATAATATCCATTGATTCTAACTGATTGAGGAAAATACTTTTCCAGCTGAATAAAATGCTCAGAAACTATAATCTCTGTTATATTGAAAGCACCACAACCGAAAATATTAAGTCCAAATTTGAGTCATCAATAGTTATTTAATAAACTAGTTTATTAATGACAGCGATTAATGCTTGAGATATTTTAACGCGCGTGCGGAGCGAGCGCGTTAATAGTTCGAGACCATTAATCGCTACATTAATAAACGAGTTTATTACAAGATTTTTTCGTCGACCTCATCATGAATTGAGTATAAATTCTTTATTGATATAAATTTCTATTTTGCATAACAGATACATTTGACACAATATAAATTTCTATGTTCATTTCGATATATCTATATTTATGCTCCCGATGGAATAATTTGAGAAATTCATAGATGGGATATTAGACATGTAACATTCTGAATAGTTTACATTACCTACAATATCCGATAAGGAATATGTGGAACAGGTGGATATATTATAGCATAAAATTTTCTCGCAGTTTCTACTTTATTTTGTATAGAGTTAAATTTTTCGATTTGAATTATGAATTCATTTTCTCTGTGGAATAACAGTACAGACCCAGAATAATTCAACTATTCCGTGCTGAATACTTCTGTGTTTGGTTGTCTATGACAATCGTACATTAAAATAGGAGAAATTGTACATTAAAATGGGTCATTAATGATTTCGTGTACGTTAAAGTAAGCTTTTATTTAAAGGTCGACGGAAAAGTGCAATTAATACACAATTATTGAAAATAGAAAATTGATTTTTTATTTCACGTTATTCGAAACCATTTCGTAAAACATGATGCGATACAAGGACACTCCATTCAAACGAACGAAATACACAGTCGTATAACATGGAACATCGCTCAACATATCTACGGGGAGCGAATTCATCTCTTGTGATCGGTAATCGAATTAAAAAGGATGTCGAATGTTCAAATCCCGAACGCTTCAAACAGGAAATTATCAATGCGATGCGATAACTGGGAAATCGCATACGGGAATCACCCCTTTTGCACACACCAACTCTCCCCATATCCATTTGCGTGCCTATGATGGGACATTGAATGGAATTATCGTAGAGATATGAAGTACAAGCATGTTAATGACGTGCGTACAGGATAAGCTATTCTTATCTACGAATACAAGAGGACGAATGAGCTGATTGGACCGATTCATTGGAACTAACTGATGAATTGCTTATGTTTGTGTTTCGATTTCGTTTCGGGAGTTGAAATGGAACGTTTCCATGATTTTTATTAATTTGTTGGCTTCAAATTCTATGCACTCTAAGGGCCAATTGTTCAGTTCATGGTTATCAAACTTGGATTGGAATCGAATCCTAGATTATCTTCGCATGCGTTGTTCAGTAGAAATTCAACCATGGATAATGAAAACCTAGATATCGTAGTTCATCTGGCACAATTTTATGAAAAAGAAGAAGAGTTTATTCATCATTGACGTATTACTACGTCAATGTTATTTATTCATGTCAATATAACCCAACATTTCGTTGTCTTTTGTCGTTTTTTGGAAAGTTTATTAATTGGAAAAATGGAATCATTGAAGGCTCCAAAGAGAAGACATTCAACATTTAGGCAATCCTCACAATATCTTTAGGTAATCTGAACCTGAATAAAAATTCTTCATGTGACCATTTTTCAGAACGTACGTTCTGGCGTGCACGTGGTAACTGGTAGAGTAGAAAATATTTTTAGCAGCTTGAAGATGTTAGGATAAAATTCTTTGTTGCATTTGGAAAGAGCTTCAATAGCATCTGATGGACGATCACACTCTGCTCAGCTTTCAATAAATCTAAGTCAACTTTATTTTGGTAAACTTTTGAGTATTCCATATCTGAAATAACAGAAGCATTGCAATATAGAGACAGCAACAGATAATTCAAATTCTGGAAAACTCCTTGGTGGTCCTTGCAGCTGACTTGTTTAATCGTCAAGCACGGGAAATGCCTTCGCAATGCAAAAATATGGTTCTGGATCTGAAGTTAGTGTGTTATATCGGTTGCGTTGTGCGACACGAGGAAGCCTGACCTCTTCACCAACATCAGCTAGTAACAACTTAGCTTTCTTTTAGACACAAGAACACCAATATTCTTTCGCATATTCTGAAAAAGGTGTACTATGTTTCCAACATGATCAGTTGCATATTTCAAATCACATAGAGGCGATTGTAACACATTAAATTGAGTCAATGATCTCAGTCTGGGTCACTGCTCAGGTCTTCCAAGGTGCCAATGATAGTTTTGAGAAGTTCCTGAAACTTTAGTAGGCTGTTATGGTCCTCAACCCACCTGGTTTCACACATCGATGGTAGAGTTTTCCGTTCTAATTTTATCTCTTAGTAAATTAATTCTGAATATTAGTATCCTTGCAATGCACAATGATGTAGAGTATGTATGTTGCTGGGTCCTCTGTTGTGTTGTGTATTTTATAAAACTTGCACTTTACTATGACTATGAGCATTTTTGTCTTTTGCAGCTAGAATAGTGTTTCTTTTACTGCCTGATCTGAAGTTTCACTTTGTTTGTTAATATTTTAGTTTTTCTATTTTTCTATTAGATCATGTCTGTGTATTCTAACAGTTTTGACTAGATTTCGATCATAATTCTTTGGATCATCAATTTTGGCCTCTTCTTGTATAGGCCTTCAATTTCATATTCTGTTGCGTTTCTCGTCAGTGGATTGATGTGCCATGTTGTTTCTTCATAATTTTTGATTGCCTTTTCTTTGAGGATTTCATATATTGGTTTCATGTTCAGCTCTCTGTGTATTTGTCTGTTCGTAACAAACCACGGTGCGTTGACTATCTGCCTTAAAATTTTGTTTTGTAGCGATTGCAATTTCTTTAAATTTGTGTTACAGGTGCTACCCCAACTTGTAGAGCCATATAATATGGCCGGTTTCATTATTGAAATTGTAAATTAACAGTTTGTTCTTGTTGACATTTTGCTTTTTCTATTAATAAGTGGAAACATCTTGCTTTGCACTATATTTACTTTTTTCCTAGTATTAAGTATGCACTTTTTAAACCTAGTATTAATTTATAAAACTACGTAAATTTCGGGATTTCGGGGGAGGGGTTTTGACCCCATAACCCCCCTCTGGCTACGGCCATACTTGATATTACCTATTTAAAAATAACAATTCCAGTTAGAGTGATTTGGAGGTATTGGTTAAATTTTCTGGAGTTTTTGTTTGATATATTAATTTTATTACAGTAGAAGATCCAGAGTCTATAGAACATTACGTTCGAATAATGAACAAAACGGCAATTCGTAGGCAATTCCCTTTGAATATTGTCGAATCTATTCTTTCAATAGATCTAAATTACCCCGAGTCCACTGGCAAACCGAAATTGCCGAAAAATAAATTTTTTCGTCGGAATTATCAATCAGTACTGATTCATCCGGGAATAATCAAAACTGAAACTAACCGAACAATCGTCGGCACGCCGCCAGCCAACAATGGCCGCGGCCTTTTGTAAAACTCGACGACACGTCGAGTTTTTCAATCGCGAAATTGAATGCAAAACGGACCCGGTGTTGCCGTTTTCGGCCCTCATTGTTCGGATTGCGTCGAATGCGAATGGAAGTGGCCCTGTTTCGCTTAATATCACATCGATGCAAAATGGTCATTGTGTATCTGACAAAAGCGAATTTCGGACGAAAATGAAGGTACTGGATGCGATTTTTCTGTTGCGGAAAATTTTTGCTTTCCGAATTCGTCAGCGATCAAAACGTCGGTTAATCAGCAGTGTCCGATAATACCGACTCATCGATTCGCTTTCTTTGAGTACTGATAGAAATATAACAAACGAATCAACTGTTAAATATTACTGACATGATTTCTTTCTTTTCAAATTAAAGTAAGTACTAAATTGTAAGAATTGAGTTTATTGGAGTTTACTCCCTCAGAAACGGTTTTCGTATTTGGCCCGCGGTATGAAAATTTTATGAGAACTAAAATCGAGCGTTAACTAAAAAAGAAACGTTACGTTCCTTTGCGCAACGTCTATGCGCACCTTTCACTTTGGGATTATTAGTATACCGCCGAATATATTAGGGTATACCGGTAAGAGTTGATGCATGTATAGGTATTTATATCTAGTGATACTTATATTTGTGCACAATAAACAAAATTGTAAAGAGATTGCAGTTAATAAAATATTGAAAGATACAAAAAAAAACTCATTTGAATAAAAATGGATAACGAAGAAGGAGAATTCAAAAAACACGTGGATAATGTTTATTTTATTATTATTATTAATTGAATTCACGAACAGCTGTCTGTTATTTAATTTATGTACGTATGTGTGTTTGACTAATTGCATATATCTTTTATATTATATATTATATTATTGAAATTATCGCCGCATGTATAGGTACGAGGATATATTGAAAAATTCTTAGCCTACTATAGAACCAAACAAAATTTCAATGTCAAAATATTTTATTACTCAACATACTTATTCTCCTCTTAATTGTATACATCCATTACAGCAAACCTGCAACGTCTCTAGACCTTTCAAAAAAAATGTTTTTTCTTGCTCTGCAAACCAGACCTCCACAGCTTTTATTACCTCCTCGTTGGAAGAATATTTACGACCTTTTAAACTTTTTTTCAGTTGAGGAAAGACATGATAGTCAGACGGATCCAAATCTGGTGAATAAGGGAGGTGTTCTACTAATTCAAACCCTAAATCACGAATTTTTTGCATGACAACATGAGATTTGTGTGCAGGGGCGTTGTCCTGCAAAAACAAAACACCTGTGGATAGCTTTCCACGTCTTTTCTCTCAAATTTTTTTCCGTAGAGTGGTCAGTAATTTCAAATAGTAATCTCCTGTTATTGTTCTACCCTTATCCAAAAAATCAATCATGATTACTCCATGGCAATCCCACAAAACTGAAGCAAGAACTTTTTCAGCAAATTTTCGGACACGAAACTTCTTAGGTCTTGGAGAACCGGAGTGTCGCCATTCCATCGATTGTTGCTTTGTTTCTGGATCGTAGAAATGTACCCAAGTCTCATCCATAGTAACAATTCGGTTTAAGAAGTCTGTATAGTTTTTAAATCGAGCACAGATCGAACGCGATGCTACTACCCTTGCACGCTTTTGGTCAATATTCAAACATTTGGGGATCCATTTTGCAGAAATTTTTCT
>JARQZK010005073.1:587500-690000 GCA_030704885.1 Cynegetis impunctata
CACGAATTCATTGAGAATCTTGGCCTGTCATTCGCCAAATCAGTTCCAATATTTGTTCGTTCTGATTCAATTACGCCATTATAAATTCAGTCCCTGTGCCGCGTCCCGCGACGACGCCAAATCTGTCGCATCTGTCATAATAATTATGCCTCCCCCGTTGCAACGCCAGATGTATACGGCAAAGGGGGCCGAGAGAGGGCCGCTTCGGATAGGAGGCGCTAGAGTGCGATCATTTATAGGCAGCGGCGGCCCCTTCGGTCGATTTTTAAAGCATTTATTTCGCGGGGGACCTCCGACGCGGATGCGATTTTGCGGACTGGGACGACGGATGTCACTGAGGGTGTCATCAATCATTTCGAGTATTATCTGAACAAATTTCAATAGAGTGCGCACAGTGATTGAGTGGAAATAGATGGATCTCCCGCAAGACCTAATGAAAAAACTGTTACCGAAACCACAAATGAACGAATTCGAGATATTGATATTTTTCACGCATCTCGTCATCAGAAAAAAACCCGTGAGCAGCAGAGCTCCATTACTAAAGTCGTATTTTTCGCGAGAAATGCATCTCGTCGAGATGAGATTCTATAGAATTGAATTAAATTTTTAAAAATCACGCTTTATAGCAAATCGAATTAAAAAGTTCAAAGTAATTTATTTTATTAAAAAAAAAAATTTGCGAGGTGAATAATGGTTGAGGAAAATAATTGAAACCAACGAAGAAACGTACCAAATTTCAACCCTCTATTGTAAAAAAAAAATTCGTGAAGTGCATCGTATACTGATATAGAAGCAGGCCGAGATGCGATTTGAACAGAATAGCCTCCGCGCGGGACAGCACGACTGAAGAAAATGGTTAAAACTACCCAAAGGCACTTTCTCAACATTAACTCAATTTATGTACTAAGTTTGAACCCTCTAACTCAAATTGCAGAAGCTGTCGAGTATGGCAAAGTTTCAAAAACGTCGAAAAAGCAAGAAATATCTACGTAAAAATAGCGGCGGTTGGAAAAATTTAACCAAATTCTGACAGTTTCGTTCTATAATGTAAACAATTCCATAGAAAAAATCTGCTCTTTTGGTGTGATTGGACCAGCTAGAGATGTAAATATGCACCGAGAAGGATATTTATATAAAAATTAGGAATAACTACGTAAAAATGGCAGTGGTTGCAGAAATTACCAAAATTTTGATACTTTGGTTCTGCAATGGAAACAATCCTTGGTACCAAATTTCATATATATATATATATATATATATATATATATATAAATATATATATATATATATATATATATTTATATATATATATATATATATATATATATATATATATATATATATATATATATATATATATATATATATATATATATATATATATATATATATATATATATATATATATATATATATATATATATATATATATATATATATATATATATATATATATATATATATATTATATCAGACATAAAATTTTTTTCGGAAATAGTGGTCTAGGAGATGGAAAAATACTCCCGTACCTGACTGCTTTCCTTGGATACACTGCAATAGTATTATTTTATGGGCTAAAATACGACTTAAAAGCATTCGAATAAAATATCATTTTAATAGTAAAAGTAATATAGATAACGCTTTTTTTTAAGTACTACTTCTTCATCAGATGCTGAGTGAATCTGCTGAGATATCAATATTCAATTATAATTATCTAGGACAGAGTTTACCAAATGCCGTGTCGCGAACCGGTAACGGGCCAAGAAAAAAAAATACCGAGTCACAAAGAAACTCCAAAAAATTTAGCTGCTTTTAGTTTTAGTTGATTTATTTTCACGATAATGTGAAATAATGCATTATACTTTTATACTTTCTGGGAATCTATCAAGCTACTCTTGGAAGAAACTATTAAAAACAAATAACTTCCCACAATGCCAAAAATTTTTAAATAAATATTAAAAAAAATTTCAACTTCCCAGAAAATGACAAAAAATCAAAAAATTACCGAGTCACAAAGAAACTCCAAAAAATTTAGCTGCTTTTAGTTAATTTATTTTCACGATAATGCGAAATAATGCATTATACTTTCATACTTTCTGGGAATATATCAAGCTATTCTTGGAAGAAACTATTGAAAACAAATAACGTCCCACAATGCCAAAATTTTTTAAATAAATATTTAAAAATTTTCAACTTCCCAGAAAATGACAAAAAATCAAAAAATTAAATTTAACTGCCACCTAGTGTCTGTGGTAAATTTTCATATTCACAAAGAAATATATGAAGATATTTCAATATGAAAAAATTATTAGTGGTTACCTATCTACACGGTATATGTGAGTCTCACATTGAGAAAATCCTTTCACGTTGAAGTTAACTCATGAAGAAGATATTGTCGGTATATTAGTGGAGATACGGGCGAACTATCTTATTAATAAAGGATTAAGCTGAGAATAGAGTCGCGCTACTTCAAAGCCTTTCCCATTTAATTGGATCAGAAATTAATTACAGTTTGCTACCTTTACAAATTAGGAGGCGCCTCAAACGGACGATATAATTACAGTTCCTGGGGAATGCAAGTGAAAACCGCGAAATCTGCTGAGGAAACCGCATCTGTGAGACTCGAAATTGAATTGGGATATTCAAAGAAATCCGGTATTCAGTATTTATACAGATGTATAGAGAGTATGATGAGAAATTCTCGGATTTCGCTTTTCAAGTACCAGCATGAAACATTTCACTTCTACCCGTACGGATCGAGCTCCTGGATGCTCAAAAGTTATTTGAATTGCTTCGGTTTCTGATGAAACTCATGTTGGAATATTAATCTGAATTTCTTATGCCTGTAACTGAATTCTATACATTATATAGTCGTTTCCTAAATATCTGGAATATATTAAGAATAAAGCCATTACGTAACAACCTAACTGTGTATGTTTTCAAAAAATGGATGAATTGTTTGTTATATACATTCAGATATATGGTAAATATTTGGGTATAATCATAATCAAACTTCGAATGTATTTTCATATTTTCCTAATGCAGACGCAAAGTACGTATCTATAGTAAATTAGAATGATGGGATGCGGAGTTATGAGCAAAATAAAAAGATCTTCAAAAATGGTATTCGATTATAATATATGCAACCGAGATTCTAAATATATCAACTATTCTCAACATACTTCAGGTTTACAGTTTACAAACTCGCAATAATTTAAAGAAAACAAATAAACTAAATATTTTTTACAAATTATTGAAATAGCACACTTGGCTTAAGTTTCACTATATAAAAATGTTTAGATAGGTACTATACTAAGCAGTTAAGTATAGTGGACATGTTTCGAGTTATGAAGTCCTTATGAAAACAGACTACAGCAGAGTATTACATCTTATTTTATAAAACAGACAATAGCAAAGGTTATACCTGAAAATCAATTTTTTCGTTTACAAGGGGTAATATTACTATTATAAATTACCCCTTGTAAACGAACAAATTGATTTTCAGGTATCATCTTTGCTTTTGTCTGTTTTATAAAATAAGATGTAATACTCTCCTGTAGTCAGTCTTGATAATGAGTTCATATCTCGAAACATGTGGACATGGAAAACAGAATTCTTCGTGTTAACGACACACGTTCGTGGCAATAAAATGAAGTGAACTAGGACATTTATTTGAAACTAATCAAACAAACCTCCTAGTGGAGCTGGTTATACGAGTTCACGTAACATCGAAATGCCTCCATATACCTTAGGATGGTGTATGTTAGAAACATTAAGTTGTTTATCACAATCAATGGAAATGATAGACAGTCTGTTTCGCCCTTATTTGGGGCTCATCAGTATCATCTATCCATCGAAAGTGATAACCAACCAAATATTTCCAACGACGTTATATTTTCCTTCCAGTGACTCTATGGCATATAAATATGACACAGCGCCACCAGTCGGAAACAAATGAGCCACGTCCCACAGATAGAAAAAAAACATTTCGGCAACGGGAACTCGCACGTCCTGACACCCGAAGGTGGTTACTATAATCGTTAAGCAAGAGTAAAGTTGATACATCCATTCGATGTAATTCAAACTTCACACGCCGCAAGTAACAAGCGCTCCAAATTTTATCCCTTTTACAGGTAGCAAATGAATAGAAAACAGAATTCTTCGTGTTAACGACACACCTTCGTGGCAATAAAATGAAGTGAACTAGGACATTTATTTGAAACTAATCAAACAAACCTCCTAGCGGAGCTGGTTATACGAGTTCACGTAACATCGAAATGCCTCCATATACCTTAGGATGGTGTATGTTAGAAACATTAAGTTGTTTATCACAATCAATGGAAATGATAGACAGTCTGTTTCGCCCTTATTTGGGGCTCATCAGTAACACGAAGAATTCTGTTTTCTATTCATTTGCTACCTGTAAAAGGGATAAAATTTGGAGCGCTTGTTACTTGCGGCGTGTGAAGTTTGAATTACATCGAATGGATGTATCAACTTTACTCTTGCTTAGCGATTATAGTAACCACCTTCGGGTGTCAGGACGTGCGAGTTCCCGTTGCCGAAATGTTTTTTTCTATCTGTGGGATGTGGCTCATTTGTTTCCGACTGGTGGCGCTGTGTCATATTTATATGCCATATAGTCACTGGAAGGAAAATATAACGTCGTTGGAAATATTTGGTTGGTTATCACTTTCGATGGATAGATGATACTGATGAGCCCCAAATAAGGGCGAAACAGACTGTCTATCATTTCCATTGATTGTGATAAACAACTTAATGTTTCTTACATACATCATCCTAAGGTATATGGAGGCATTTCGATGTTACGTGAACTCGTATAACCAGCTCCGCTAGGAGGTTTGTTTGATTAGTTTCAAATAATTGTCCTAGTTCACTTCATTATATATATATATATATATATATATATATATATATATATATATATATATATATATATATATATATAAATATATATATATATATATATATAAGGTAAGTCCGGGTGAGATGCCCTAACAATTCGAAAAAAATATTTTTTTAAAATGCAACATCTCTATGTCGAAAACAAATGACGGAATAGTAAAAGCAAAGTTTATTTAAGCATTTTACAAATACAAACAAATTAAATTATATCACATTTAACGAAAAAATAATTATTTAGTAAAAATACGACTTTGCCATCTCTCCCGACTTATAAGGGATAGATGGCACAAACTAAAATAAAATCTTAAAGTTAACAAAAAACAAAAAAAATGTCTTTTAATTATTTTCGGCTGAACTTCCCACATGAGTCACACTTATTTTCAAATTTAGTGCAATTTTTCGTGGCATCCACCGATTGCAATTATAATGCAAATGGATCCATCATCTGAACGAGTTGTGCTGTTGTAGTCTTCCAAAACATCCAACACATTCGTTCTCATTAAATTCCTCGTTGATGTCGCTATCGCTGTCTTCTTTGGATTCAAAATCTTCATCTGACTCAGAGGAAGGCAATTCCAGGCTTGGTCTTCTTCGCTTTTTTTAATTGGTTTCAAAAACAGATTTGATTTTTGCTGCACCTTTACGTTTTTGCAAGTCTTTCTTTTAATAATTTGGCCTTCTCTATATTTTCTGGTGAAGTTAATATTGTTGCAACATTTCTACCTCGCTTTTTTAATGCTAAAGGAATTATAGGTAAGGGTGAGATATTATCCAGAATTTTTTCCAGCAGATGGAGGTTGACCAGATGATGAGGATGAGCAATGTCTAATTTTTGGTGACTGTTGATGAGGAAACTAATGGTGAACCAGGTCGAGGATCAGGAGATTGAAGATCAGGCGCTGAAGATGGACCAGGTCGAGGCTCCTTAGATCGACGATCAGGTACTGAAGAGGAACTAGCTTGAGGACTAGATGATCGACATTGAAGTGCTGAAGATTGATTGGACTCAGACACTGGTAATCTACAATTTGAATCTATTGCTTTATCTTCAATAGGCCGATCACCTATTGCAGAAGTTGCTTGAAGCATCAGAAAACATGAATAGGCATGTTCTGGTTACAGCTTCAGGGTTATACGGAATAATTCCCGTGGCTCTAAATGAAGAAACTGCATTGTCATTAGTTGCTGCTTTAGTCCATGCTTCGGCCAATAATATGCCAAATTGCAATCTGGTTATTTTTCTGCTTGGATTTGTTTTCATAAAAATGTGACAAGCTTTGTTAAACGCAGATTTTAATGATTTGAACACCCCACGGTCTAAAGGCTGAAGGTAATGGGTAGTGTGGCTAGGCAAGCACAATAAAATAATATCATTTCTTTCCGCAAGTTCTAATACTTCGGCACTGCAGTGAGATGTATGACCATCGACGATCAACAGTGCTTTTCCTACACCTTTTCTTGGCAGAAAATGATTTTTCAACCACAACAGAAAAATATCTGAGTTCACATACGCCGACTTCTGGTTCATGTAAATTTTTGATCCGTTGGGCATACCATCTTGGAATTCATCTTTTTTGTACTTGCCTTTAAACACACAAGCTGGGGGTAGAAAAGTGCCTTCTGCATTGCAACATGCGATAACCGTTATGGTTTCCCCCTTTTCTCCAGATGTAATTGTGGATACATCTTTTGATCCTTTTTGGGCTATAACATAACCCACTTTATTATTACGCTGTAGACCAGATTCGTCCAAATTCCATATGGATACCGGTAACTCGAATAAGTTGTTTCCTTCTAGAATTTCATGTAGTAGTTGAAAATAAGCCAAGACTTTCCACGGGACATACCTTCAGCGCGGGCTACAGAAACTCCTTCAGCCTTTCTCACACAAATCTGGGTGGCGTAACAAAAACAAATTTAACCAATCGTAACCAGCTTTTTCTTCCTCATGGTTAAACCTATGGTTTAATTTAAGTTCTACCGCAAATTCATATGCCATGGTCCTCAAATCATCTCGAGTGGGAGCAAATCCTCGCTTTTGTAGCTTTTTAATGTGAGCTACTAACTTCAACTCATTAGCCATTCCTAAACTTCCTGTTGGTCCCATGGGTTTTTTTGATGCGTCATTATTCTGCACCCGACGCCGTAATGTCCTTGATGATATATTAAAAGTTCTGGAAGCCATACCATTTCTTACTGCGGTTTTCGCTCGCTGAATAGCAACTTCCGACCAAGAACCTCTTGTGGAACCTGGTTTTCTAATATATTTCGTAGGCATCTGAAACAATACATCAATAAATATTCATCGCATACAGACTATGAGCATGATTTTGAATTTTATTGCATAGTTTTGTATCAAATATAGTGAGGCATCTCACCCGACTAACAGTGTGCCATGTATCCCAAATACCGGGTTAGATGCCCCACCCTATAACAAAGACACTACGTAAGCTATCGGATTTATGAATAGCCCATTACATAACCTTAAACTACCACAACAAACTCTACTAAAATCACCTGTTAAATTAACTGCTTTAAAAATATACAAACATTTATATATGTATCTAAACAATTTCAAACCTGTTTGGAAAATTATAAACTTGATAACTTACGTTTATGACACATTATTGACACACTACACTTCTACTTATTAACATGTGGTATTAAATGACGAGGCGGCGTATCGGCAGCGCCATCTGTCATCGCCTAGCCAAATAGTTGCACTTTGCCATCTATCCCGGTGGGGCATCTCACCCGGACTTACCCTATATATATATATATATATATATATAAATATATATATATATATATATATATATATATATATATATAATTATCGAAGGAGCTTCAGATTATATATTGCTTGTTTGTACTAATTTTTCACTACATTATATTTCAATTATCATTGAATCATCTCATGAACATCGCTTTGCCTAAACAGCAGCAGCTCTTGCAAAATCCCTCTATATATACAAGAGCCGTTTTGGTCGTAAACTATATATGTCCGGATTCACCTTGAACCTGGACACGCACAAGCCGCCGCGGCTTTACCGGAACAAAAGCATGATTTGTTGCCCGTAGATTAGGATGCTCCTACAATGGAGCTCCGTCCCGTCGGGTGAATGACGTAACGGGGCAAGGGTCTGGATTCTGGGACCGACAAAGCTCAATCACCGCTGTCGAGAAGATTACGTCGTCAGGATAACGTCATGTCGTATTGATAGACGTGAAATGGGGTATCATTGAAGTTGCAAACGCTATAGCCAACAGGTTTCGTGAAAAATTTAACCTGTCTTCGTGTTCATCAATGGTGTTATATACATCTTCACGTTGGATAAATGTGAAGAATTAATTCGATCGTTTGATAATCTGAAAGTTGCCTTTATGAAGTCTAACGCATATGCATATTGTACAAATTAAAATACTGGACTCGATAGAAATCGATCTCATCAGTGTTGGTTACTCGAACCCAAAATTATCTCCACTGAATGAAACTTACGCATTACCTACGCATAAGAATCGAAAATAGTTCATTGTGGACATAAACATATTTCATCTAGAGATTGTATGTAATAGGTTTTTTATGTGTTTATCCGAGCGTTTTAATTTTTGAAAAATATTTATTCCAAATATTTGTAAATAGCAAAGTAATAATTATAATCGGTTTGAGAAGAAAAACTAAAACCAAATGCAGTTTAGAATTGTCATAAAATTGCTTCGAAGAAAAACTATGTCAGAAATATTTATTTTATTCAAATCTATTTTTCGCTTTTCTTCTTAATAAAATAAATGAAATTTTACTACCATTACTTGCTGTCTTGAGGTACAGTTCCACCGAAGGAACATTGGAAAACATTTTGTTGCTGAATGTTTCTCCTTGTTGCTAAAAGTAGAAACTTATGGCAACATACGTAAACTTCTTGTTTCCACTGGAGCAACTAAAATTGTCAATAGTTGCATATTGTTTAGTAGAAACAATCAACATTTGTTGCCGAAGCATAAAGAAATTTTCAGGAACATTTAGGAATATTTTGGAACATTTACGGAAACAAAGATAGCAACAAATTGTTCCACAAAGCGTAGCTATATATTTTTTCGTTTTCATACTTCACTGCACACTGAAAATCTATGACACGAATGTTTACTAGTTGCGTTCTCGATACACTGCGATAGCAACACAGATTTTTCCACAAATATTTACTATTTTTCAGACACCGGCGACAAGTAGGAACATTCAATATTTGTTGCCGAAAAAAAAAGAAATTTAAGAAACATTTAGGAACATTTTGGAACATTTACGGAAACACGGAACAGCAACAAAAATGTTCCTCCGGTGGAATCGTAGCTTGAAGGGTGACAAGTAGGAACACTCAATATTTGTTGCCGAAACATAAAGAAATTTTAAGGAACATTTAGGAACATTTGGGAACATTTTCGGAAACACGCAACAGCAACAAAAATGTTCCACAATATTCCTCATTGTTCCTCCGGTGGAACTGTAGCTTTACACTCATCACTTGATATAATTTCATTTATCGTCCAGAGAATATTCAGGAGACAGAATTATTGTATAAGTTATGTTTTCCTATTGAAACAAATCAGTCCTGTAGAAAAAAAAATGAGAAAATTTGTATAATACAATCAGTCGTCTAAACTAGCTTTGCAATTCCCTCACTGGCTTTCGTATCCGAAACTTTTTATTGAGTTAGCTATGTTAGATTGTTTTTCCTTGCATTGCAGTCGGGCACGAAACGAGGCAGCATATGAAAACTTTATGATTATATTTTTATTTGATTACCAGAATCCCATGGAGTTTTGGACGCCTTTTGTGGATTTAAAATCGAATCTTCACTACACGTGTAGCACATTCGTTGCCATATTTTATAATGTCGAAACAAATACGAACACATCCAGTGGAACAAATCATTCAAATACTTAATCGAGAAAAAAGATTACAAACAGATAAGTAAAAGATTAGTAATAGTTTGAAATACAGTATTACTCATTGCTATATAAAAAGTGACAATATTTCAAATAGCAAAAGCAAATGAAAAATCAACATATTTTACCTATCAAACATAGAAACCTATCAAACATTAAAACCAAGATTCACTATAGACACAAAAGAGAAAAGAATTGACAAAATTTCAAATATAATACCATCATGATTCACTATAGTCCAAAATAATAAGTAATTGACTAAATTTCAAATTATAGGAGTAAATTAAAAATTAATATATTTTACCTATCAAAGTAGCATTTACAAATATAGTAATTGACATAATATTGAATTATGATACATGAATGATACGAGTCAATGAAAAATTAATATATTTTACCTATCAATCATAATACCAAAATTTACTATAGGCAAAAAAAGAAACTAACTCACAAAATTTCAAATAGAACCAGCAAATTAAAAATTAATATATTTCACCTACTAAATAGTTTTACTTGTTAATTATTTTATATTAAAACAACTTTGCTTTTATAAGTTTTATATTAATTTTATTAGAGTGTACTGAAAATGGCGTGACTCTCCTCCACGCTTCTCAGTTGTCACTAAACTGGTACCAACATAAAAATATACAAAGACTTAAAACTAATCATAGAACACGCTCCTTTTTTTAAATAACTAAGTAATTTCACTGCACGAGATGTACGCGATTTTTTCCGAGTATTTAGTATAGGTCAAAAAAGGATTTGACAAAATTTTAAATTGATATATTTTACCTATCAAACTTGATAGCAATATTTACTATAGGCTAAAAAATGAAGAAATTGACAAAATTTCAAAGAGTAAATGAAAAATATCAAATAGGATCTGGAATTTACTAAGGTAAAAAGGAAAGTAATCAACATGAAAATGATTTAGTCCGTCGTATTCCTAAAAGTGAAATGTAAATTAGACAAAATAATTTTTTTTGATTTATATATTTTGTCTCATATTAATGACCGAAAAAACAACTTTCTTCTTATATTAAATAAACCTGATGTAGTCACAGACATGTGAAAATAACGACGCAAGGCTGCCTACCCAAATAAATAAAATTCGAAAGTGTCAAAATTCATATTTGTCGTGAATAATTTTCTGAAAAAGTAGTTATATCGTGATAGTGACAGGATCATCCATTTCGACAAATATTCTGTCCATAACATATCAAATCGTATGTATCTCTCAAGAGATATCAACATTCCGAGTAATGAAAATAAGTTGAATGGTTGTTAAGTTGTCATCCTATTTCAAAATTTGCAATGTTGTCGGACCCTCCCGACCAACGCGCCGGCATTTTACGTTTGACATTCGCCGCGTCGTCGAGATAGTTCTTCGAAGATTTTGCAAGTAAAAGTTCGATTTAAGATTATTTATTACGCCTGGCAACAGTGTTCACGATCGACGCCATATTTGATTGATGGCGTGCACGCTAACTCTCGCTGGACAGACTATATTGAATATATGGCAATATGTATAAAGGCTGAGGTGAAAAATATAAATAACTGAAAAATATACTAGTTGACCATAGTCAATATAATGTATCACATAAAGTAAACAAGTAAAATTCTTCAATCATTTAAAAACTATAAAACAATCTTCCAAGCTAGCTGGTTCACAATCAACAGTGAATTTGGTATAGACGATGTCAAGTCACCCCGACTCAAGATCTGCATAGAGCTGTTTCGATCTTTTTATATCTCTTCAGTGTAGCTTACTTGACTCGGAGTGTATCAACATATTGCTGATTGTTCCCCACTATAAATAACGGCCGAACTAATATATGGGTAACAACCCATCGCGCCATTCGCAGAAGATATACTCTAGAATCGTAGAGTAGGCATTTTCACGTCAGGAAGTATTTATTTTTTGACAGTATTCTGCATTCAGTCTAAACAGTTAGTTGGTTCCTAATATCTTTGGCGGGGGGCGCTATGGGATGTTATCCATATAGAAGTTCGGACGCGATTTGTATGTTGCACTGAAGAGATCTATTACGATCAAAACAGCTGTATGCATATCTTGTGTCGGGGTAACTTGATATTTTCTATAATTCACTGTGAATGCTTATTTATCGCAGCGGAATACATATAAGCTGCTCCCTTGAAGGATTGTTTGATAATTTTCAGTAATTTGAGAATTTTCCTGGTTCAATTTATGTGATATGTAAAAAATATATTCCACGATTAAATTATCAAAAATTTATATATTTTCAAACATAGATATTATAACGGAAATAGATAGATAAAGAGAAATATTAATTTATGGATGAAAATATCGAAAAATATTGCAACCACACACGGATGGGGGAAAATCCGATTAAATACTAATAAACGACAATATAATTCCATTCGCATTACGGTCAAATTCCATTCTATTTGATGCCGACGGAAAAGCCAGCGGGCTGGCAATATTGTGCGGTAATATTCAAGGGGTCGAAATTGATTACTACAAAATGTACGACACTTAATCAAAATTCGGAATTACGGAGTTGAAAAATTCATTAAATTGTAATGCTCTCTGAGCTGATGTTGAATATCTTGATATTGCTGCTGCGATAAAGGACCCTTTTTTAAAAAAAATAAATATTAGAAAATCTTTTACTCTTCACGATTTACCATTGAATGCAATACTTACTGTACAGTGTACTTGAGTAAATTTTTTGACCTGCTTACATGATATTCAGCTACAAAAGCGACTCAAAAGTATGTTATATTATAGTAATTTCATGAAAAATATAGTGGTTGACCATAGTCACTTTCATATATTATATGAAATAAACAAGGAAAATATTATTAAATTTTGGATTGATTGGGCCGATACTGGGTGTAAATTTATGAATGAATTAAAACAATGGTTAAAAATAACAATTCACACATTTATTATGAAAAATAACGCATGACGCACGTTTCGGTGGAACTTCACCTTCTTCAGATGCTAATGGCAAACTGAATTTTATTTATAATAAATGTGTAAATTGTTATTTTTAAGCATTGTTTTAATAAAAATATTATTAATTCAAATCAAACACTTGGCTCACTGTTTCACAAATATATATTGAAAATTAATGAACATTAACAAAAATTTGTCAACATGTTTCGGGTAGTGAACCCATTCTCAAGACTAATACAGGAGAGATGACAGCAAATTTATTTATAAAACTGAGGAAATGAGAGGGGACCAATGGAATTCTAATTGATCATTCACTATAGGTTGTTGATTTTTAAAGAGCTGGTTATCTCTAAAGCTTCTAAAAGTCGAGACGTTTTCCTTTATTACCTGCATGTAAATATTTATTTTTATCCATATCTATGAAGTGATTGTTAGGAATACAATGCTCGGAAAAACCAGTAGTATTTTTATTAAATAGAATTGACCTTCTATGTTCATCAACTCGGGTTTGTATTTTTCTACCTGTTTGACCGAAGTAGAAAGCAGGACATCACTACAGAAGATTTTACGTATCCTGCTACTTTCTTCAACCTTATTCTTTTCCTTATTATTTACCAAAAGTGACTTGATAATTCTTCTTTTCGTGCAAATAATTTTAATATCATTTTTCTTTAATCTGTTACAAATTAGATCACTAAGGCGTGGTATAAAGTTAATAAAATGATATTTTTATTCAGATCTTATAGCTGAAGTGGGATAAATTGAATTTAAAAGATTTTTCTGCTGCTTTTTCCAAATACGTTTATCTATTATGATTTCATTTTATGCTAATATTTTTAAGGTATTAACTAACTTCTTTTTTGAAATTTTCCTCAGAGAGAGGAATAGATAGAAGTCTGTGTACAAAGGAATGTAAAGCACTAAGTTTTATTTTCAACGGCTGACTACTATCATTGGGTGTTAATGTATCTCTGCAAGTAGGTTTTCTATATACCTATATCGAAGTCAAAACGTCACCAATCATTGTAATTTGAAGATCTAAAAAGTTCAAGGTTTTTTGTTTGTTTTCTATTTCTTTCGTAAATTTAATAGATGTGTAAAAAGAGTTTATATATTTCAGAAAATTATCCAATCAGAACCAACCCAGATACAAAAAATATCATCGACGTACCTTCTCCAAAAAGAAACATTGTTTGTCAAGATGTTATTCGAGTTGAAATTTTATTCTCTAAGTAAGACATAAATATTTCACTTAATAAAGGTGACAACGGTGACCCCATTGGTAATCTGTCTGACTGTTGTTATAATATGTCATTGAATTTAAAATAACTTTGTTTCAAACATACAGATAAAGCGGACAACGTTTCTTTTCGAATTTCTTGAGATATTTCATTATTCAATTCAAAATTTCTCTTGATAATATTTTTTTCTCCAACCATCAAAAAATGTTGACATTTTTGTACTATTTTCAGGTGCAAAAGCCATCAATTCCCTTACCGTACAAAAATTTGCTCGTTGCTTAGCAACACTTTTAATCCTAGGATTAAAAACGGTACTTTTAATCCTAGGACCAAAAGTAATTGCATTTGAGCTATCTAATTATTGAAATTTGAAGAAAAAACATTGTCTCTTACAAACTTAGTAAAACAAACTAATTGGGCAACTATATATAGGTATTTATTTATTATTTATATTGATATTGAATGTACAATTGGAACAATTATTGCCAAAACTCAAAGCACCACTGAAATTATCACTAACAATTTTCGAACAATTCAAAAGATTTTCATTAATGTCACAACGCATAGCACCTCAAATTTCTAATACTAGAATAACCTTCATCATCAAATATACATTATCAGGTGCCATATCCAGGAACCGATCCACTTCCTTCTTCGTGAAAACCCTAGCCTTTTTAGGTATATATCCATCACTTTGCCTTTTTAACAATGCTCGTAATTTTGAATATTTACTAATATCCACACCATTTTTGATATCCAGTGTGGATCGCAACATTGAATACTGTGACCAAAGAGTGGATGGCTTGACGGTCTTCGTTAAATTTGAGAAATACACCATAAGAAAACTCTCCGCACAGTTTTGCACATTTTTTCTTTACACCAATCCATGAATCGCTGATTTGCAAGTTCATAAACTTGGCGAGATTTGGGTGGCAAAAGATTTAGATATACTGCTTCGGCACTTTCCAATATATCTGCAGGTATATTTTCAGCGTGTTCAGCGTAAAAACTACTACAAAAATTATATGATTAGTACGTCTACTGACGTCTACTTGACAATCAATATTTACCAACAATACCAGATATCCATGACTACCGACTTGCTATCGCTGTTATAATTAATAGGTGTTCAAATTTATTACCAAATTATTAACGATTTTTGAATAAAACTAATATTATTTTAATTTTGACTTGGTTGGAGAAAAAATAGTATATATCATACGGACTAAAAGTGCCTATTTTTACTCGCAATTTTGCATTCGCTCGGCTGCGCTGCGCTCCGCCTCGCAACTGCAAATATTGCTCGTAAAAAAATATGCACTTTTAATCCTTATAATATAATATACTATTAACTTCTTCATTAGGTATAGATGGAAACAAATTAACTACGTCAAAGGAAACCAGTTTTGTATTAAGTGGGATTTTTCGAACTTTTAATTCACTAATTAGTTCTAGAGAGTTCTTAATCTTGTATGTATTATTCTTGAGAATGGGTTCACTACCCGAAACATGTTGACAACTTTTTGTTAGTTTTTATTAATTTTCAATATATATTTGCGAAACAGTAAGCCAAGTGTTTGATTTGAATTAATAATATTTTATCATATTTCACCAAGAGCTAAGCGAGGATTCAATCTCATTTATAAACAAGGAAAATTCTTCAATAGTTTGAAACTTATAAAACAGTGTTTTAAGGCAAATGATTATATGTATTGTACGACGCTAAATCTGCATTCACAATGCAATAGTGAATTATAGCAAATGTCAAGTCACCTCGACTAAAGATCTGAATTCATCTGTTTCGATCTTATTAAATCTCTTCTGTGTAGCTCACTTGACTCGGAGTGAATGTCATATTGTTGGCCAATAAAAATCGCAGTCGGGACTACTATCTGGATAACAACTCATAGTGCCGTCAGCCAAAGATACTAGGAACCAACAATTCACTGTACAGACCGAAAATGGCTAATTCAGTCGAGAGAACGAATACTTCCTGACATAAAGATGTCTACTCTACGACAGTGGTGAGTGTGGAGTACACTAACTAATTGTCCTAGGGAAGAAGAAAAATTCTTCAATAATTTAAAATTATCAAACATTCTTCCAAGGATAGCTATGGGTTATTATCTTTAAAGTACTTCGGCAGCGATTTCTATTGAGGAAAAATAAGAAATATGTTAATTCACTCCGAGTAAGCTACACTGAGGCAATCTAATAAGATCGAAACAGCTGTATACAGATCTTGAGTCAGGGTGAGTTGACATTTCGTATAATTCACTGTGAATGCAGATTTTGCGTCACGAAATACATATAACCAGCTTTTTTGGAAGATTTTTTGATAATTTTAAATTATTGAAGAATTTTCCTAGGTCACTTTATGTGATATATGTAATACTAAATTGAAGAGCATAGATCTTACTGCGTGAAATTTATAACATTTCTAAATTTAAAGTAACTTATATCGGTATGCGTATGCCTGTCTTGAAACTATACATATACTACTAGATACGAATCTCGTCCTTTTCAAATCATTGAGAGTTTATCATTACTTTTCCCGAAGATGCCAGGAAAACGAACGATCAATATAGTTCCACGACTAAGGTCATATTTTCCCCAAATTTTTTTCCCTTTTTCACATAAAGATTCTTTATCCTCTGAGCCAATTTGGAGGGGCAGTTAAGGTGTACAAAACCACAAAAGAACAAGAAATATCTACACCATGAATAAACTAAAATGAATCAGTTTGTAACAGGCATTAAGCCCCTACACACGGGCGTCGATGTCTTAACACATCAACGTGCATCCAAGAACGTGCCAATAACGTTAATGTGGATGCAAAAATACCCACGTTTTTGAATGCACAACCTGGATTAAAGCTGCGTTGATGTATTCTGAATCGTTTGCATTTTTGGATGCGCATTCCAACGAACACGTACAGGTGTGAAAGTGTGGATGCGATTTAACGTTATGATTGTACATTCTTGGATGCACGTTGATGTATCAAGACTAAACTGTAGTTTTGTAGGTATGTGTGTACGCAATCAGATTGCGCGTTTTTGGATACACGTCGATGTATTGAGATATCGACGTCCGTGTGTAGCCTGCCCTAGTCTAGTTGTATCTGCCAGGTACATGTCCGATCCTTTTGGGGTTTTATGATGACAAAAAAATAATTAAACAAGCATTCGCTTTTTCATCCTCAGAAATTTTTTAGAAGATGATGTTTATAGAATACGACAAAATTCAACATCTTGTTTCAACAGTTTTTAAAAATATTTCTAGAAAAGCAGACCATGTAACACCTGAATACATGTACGACGAGGGTCAATGATTAATCTGTTAGTACTATTTTTGTCATAACCATCTCCGACAAATTTTTTCTCGCCCACATGAAGAGTAAAAACATTTGTATTCTTACATGATATATTCACTGTCATGTGACAGCGAAGAAAGGTACGCTTCGAAAGTATTTTACATTAACCACCCCGCTTGTGCTGACGCATGTCCTCTATATCACGTGAGCTCTTAAAATGCCTCTATTCAGTTCCCTAGAATTTCAGATAAGCGATTCAGAGAATGAACCAAGACAAAAGGACTGAAGTTGGAATAGTCTAAACACGCCGTAATAACTTTGAATTGCGACGATTTCACAATGCACAGTGTGCTATTGCGAAAGTTTTATATCGAGAGTCAACAATTGCACATCTTCCAAAGAAAAACCGCAGAAGACTTTGAACTAACTGAACTGACGGGAGTTGCATAAGGATTCTGAAATATTAGTCTTATAGAACTTTTGCGGAAAGTTGAGTTGTTGCACATTGTTAAAGTTTTGGGAGAGCTTTCCTATCATTTTCGAATTCTAATTAGAAGAGCACTACATACCAGTAATTCTTCTTCATCATTTTCAATATCTAGTAGAATTTCTGCTGTCCCAGCAGACAAACTATAGCATTTTGGATAAAATATATTTAAATCATGAAAAAATTACTTGTTTACCGTAGCCGTTTTAATACATTACCTTTGTTGCAACTCAAAAAAATTAATTCGCACTTCTGAAAAATTGGATATATATAATTGATTATATTTAATACTAATAAGTGATTATAATAAGTGAACAGGCAAAATTCTTCAATAATTTAAAAAGCATCAAACAATTTTCCAAGGGAGCTGGTTATACGTATTCCGCAACGCAAAATCTGCATTCACAATACAACGGTGAATAATAAAAAACGTCAAGTCGACCCAAAAGCTGCATACATCTGCTTCTATCATATTAGATCTCATCAGTGCAGCTTATATGACTCGAAGTGCATTAACAAATTTCTAATTGTTCCCTAATACGAATCGTGCTCGGGGAAACACTACTGGATAACATCCCAGAGCGCCCTCCACCGAAGATATTGGAATCCAACAATTCGACATTTAGATCGAAAATGCAGAAATTTGTCGCGAGAACACGTACCTCCTGACATGAAAATATCTACTCTACAACAGTGGTGTATTTGATTACAGAACACACTTAAATTATCAAACAATTTTCCTTGTTCACTTTATGTAATGTATGAAATTGATGTATGTTTTTCATGATTTGATTATTTTATATTGCGTATTTACGGAGCGTGCTCTCTTGAGTATATCCAGAGTTTTTGAAAACACTATGTTAGTGTGCTCGGAAATCATATACGCCACTTTTGTAGAGTAGATATCTTCATGTCAGGAGGTACGTATTCTCGCGACGAATTCCTGCATTTTCGAACTAAAACGTGCATGTTTCTAAAATGTGAAGGGCGCTCTGAGTTATTATTCAGATAGTGTTTCCGACCATGATTTGTATTGGGGAACAATTGGAAATTTGTCAATTGACTCCGAGTCGAATAAGCTGCACTGATGAGATCTAATAATATCAAAACAGCTGTATGCAGATTTTGAGTCGGAGTGCTTTGACGTTTTCTATGATTCACTGTTGGATTGTGAATGCAGATTTGGCGTTGGGGAATACGTATAACCAGCTCCCTTGCAAAGTTATTAAAATATAATATAATATATTTATTTTCTAACGCACCTCCTATTAGTATTATGTATAATCAATTATGTATGTATATCCAGTTTTTCAGAAGAGCGAATTAATTTTTCTTCAGTTGCAACAAAGGTTTATGTTCAAGAAAGAATAACCATGTACTACAATAAAATTCAAAATATAGAACAATTTCATAAAAATTTTTTTTAGATGCTTGCGACGCCAAAACTGACAGTACAACGTAGTTACGATTTTCTGAACGTTGTACAAAATTTGTGAGAATATCAATATCATGAATTTCGAGAAATATGAAAATAGGATCTGCATGTATAGTTTGAATTTCAACTTCTTGAACCTTGCAATCCTTCTTAATGTTTTAGAAATCATACTATTTCTCATTTCTAAGAATAAAAAGGTTTAACACTTTGTTAATTATCGGTATTCTGGAGAACTAAATTAGGAAAAATTTACATATATAACAATAAGTATATAAAATGTATAAAAAACAAAACAAATGAATGGAGTAAAAAATAAACTGTACATGGCAAATGGATCACGAGGTAGTTTTCGTCAATTTTCCTATAATTCATTAAATTTGTTGTAATCTCCTATCACCTGCATATCTAAATACCCACTTTTGTCACTATATTCCACAGGTATAAAATGAGAATGCCTGGGAATACCCTTCCCTCTGCTTTCGTTCAAATTATTTTTCTGAAACTTCATTTTCATGGATTTTATAGACTGTAAAAATGCGATCTTCTCCATTTATTTCAACGTTCGTAACATTATCATACTCACAAAATGTTCCAGTTGAATTGCTACTCCAATAAAATCTACACGAAGTTGAATCATCGCTTACCTGAAAAGAAGAAATAGGGCTGTTACAGAGTATTAGCTGAGATAATTCATGATCAATTCAGGATTAGTTTTCAAGGATTTTTTACATGTATACGTTTGTTTGTTACATAACATTTAGAGCAATTCTAGGCATAGTTAATTCCAGAGTATATAACAAATATTCAGTGGAAAAATGCAGTTTGACTTCATAAAAGGGCTATGTCCTACAGAGGCTCCTTTCTCGGTGAAACATCTTATACAGAAATGTTATTTCCAACGCCAAAATTCGTGCATCAGCTTAACTGCATACCAAGAAGTATTAGGGTATCCGCACAACGAGCCTGGATGGTAGCTGGTAGCCTAGCTGGTCGCCTGGCTGCAAGAATTATCTTCGTAGTTTCTTATGAGGTACCGTATGTGCGCGAAGGTCCGGTCGATTGTATGCTAGCGGGCTACCTCACTGGTCGCTGGAAGAACAACATTTTACATTCTACCAGCTACCAGCGACCAGCATGCGGAATGGACATGAGATGGTGTTGCCGCAGAAATAAATGTAGATCTTAATTAGAAATTTTAGATCATTTTCGTATTCAGAACTGAAATACTAAATATTGGATGGATTTGTCCGTTACTTTGTGATAAAATATTTTTTAAATATAAATGAGAAACACTTTACTGTGTTTTTTGTATCACTATTGTTATTAAATTGTTGGCGACAGCAGGTTCGTAGTACTACTACATTTTCAAGCGAATGAATATTTTTGCATTGTACAGTGTCAGTCATAGTAGGCATACAAAGCAAGGAGTTGAAAGATTATAATTACTGGGTTTATCGAATTTTAACCTATGTAAATGAAGAGCTTGCTAACAACATAAATTTATTCTTAAAGGGGTCAAATATTGGAGAATTCCGTACATCTGTTTGATCATTTAACGAATTGACTGGGTTATTTTTATTACATTTATATATTTCTATGTACTTTAAAATATTTGGTTGTATGCCTGGAAAGGAGTGACTTGAATCTAGAAAGTGTTTCGCAAAATTTGAAATTTCTTTATTTAATTTGAAAGAATGTTGTTATTTTTTATATCGGGTGGCAAAATTTCGGACTGTTTGTCCTAAAAAGTTTTCCGCTTCATTCTCAAATACGAGAAGAAACGATCGGGATAATCACATTGAAAAAATGATGATATTCTCCAAATTACTGTCTTTTTTGATTAATAGAATGTACCGTAAACCTTTTTTCAGATTTCTGTTGTAAGAACCACTTTGTAACATTGTTTTCTAGTAAATAAAAATCATCACTGTCACTACTTAAATCATCCATTTCAACCACACATCTGCACACTACGCGGGTTGATTTCCGTATGACCAGCTACCATCTACCTGCTCGACGTGCGACTATCTAGCAGTTTTAACTCTATCAGCTAGGCTACCAGCGACCAGCCAGGCTACCAGCCAGGCTACCATCCAGGCGAGTTGTGCGGATACCCTTAGAATATGTTAAACATTATCTGTCAGATTGATTGGTAAGTCTGCTGAAAGACGAGTAAGAAGTCATCTTATTACATAAGTATTCAACATCGCTTCTGAAAAATGTTGAAAAAATGAAAGTGAACGGCAAACCCATCAACGAAATCCAGTATTTCAACCAATAACCTAAAAACTTTATAAGAGCTGAGCACTAACATCTCAAAAACTAAAATGTTTTATTTTGACATACCTGGTTGAATGTAAGATAAAAACATAGGGTTAGTAAAAAGGCGTGTTCTTTTTTGCAAAAAAATTAAGCTAATGTGTACAGATTACATGTACGCTGGTTTTTAGCGTGGTTCTTCGAGCAGATGGAAACTAATTGAGAGGAAATATTTTCCAGAGTCTGCGTTCAGAGACTATGAGCTCCCCATAAATTCATTAGGGCATTCACGCTTCATATGTCAACGGCGGTATGAACTTTCTTGAATTCCACCGCTGTGACATTCCCACAAAGTACAGTCCGAAGTTCAGAAATACACAACATAACGTTGTGGCGTTTCATGTACTCTGTCCATGCGTATTCCGTTGGAACTACATATGCTAACTGGTAATGTTCCAAGATTAAAATTGACATAGTACATTATAAGCAGTTATGATGTATAGCAACATACTTTCATGTTCTTACACCAGATTTCTTCATCAGAAAAAGCTGAACATAACACCTAATGATTCAGTTTGCAAGAAAAAAAGATAGCTATATAAGGCAATAATCAGTAAGCTGGTAGCTGAAATGCCTATAATTTTTTTCACGGCAAAAAGAGCGACGTGTAATTTTTTCTTTAAAAATATCTAGAGATGTGTTCCACATCACTGCTGGCACTAAAATATCATGTGTATAGAAAAATTTGCAATAGACAAGTTTTTCATTTGAATATCTGAACAATTTTTGAGGATATTTCTGAAATTAATTTTTTTAAATTGATCCTTAACTCTATGTTTTCATAATGAATTGTTTCAATAAGAACCTACTTAAGATCAAAAAATCCACTGCTAAAATTTATTATGATTCACCACTGCAGAATTAAGTAATCTAAAACACGAAAAAATATATATTCCCTGCAAAGAGGAACTGCATGTTATATTTTTAATTAATTTCAGTAAAAAAAATTACTAAGCGTAATTTTATCTGAATATTTCTCTTGTATTCGTATAAACTAGGTACATGTTAGATTATATCTGAGATCCTAGAATCTTGGAAGTTTACTGTTGCCACCATATCACGTTAGTTGGAGTTGTTTTCATAGAAATATAAAGTTGGCTAAAAGTTATACAGTAGTCTGAGTTCAGGTATCATTTCAGTTTAGTAATTATATATTCAAAGGGACAGTCGTTAGATAACATATTAATTTAGTGTAGAAGGCGCTCAGCACTAATAACTTATTTTAACTAATTAAATTTTACAATCAGTGTCATTTCGTCGAATCTTATTCCCAAATTATTATTTAAGATATTTGTGTTAAAACATAAATAAATAACACTTACATAACATCACGAATTAAAACATCGCAACATTTTGTGACGTTTTGACTGCGCTAGTTAGCGGAATGGTTACGCTTGCTGGCTAGCAGTCAGTTGGCTCCGGATTCAAACCTCAGGTTCGCCTAGTCTGCAATGAGTTTTTCTCAGAATTTTCCGCATTTCATAGGTCACTGCTTGCAAACTTACAACGGTAAATGCTGAGCCAGTATTTATCCCCTGAAAGCCACCCCACTTTCTCTGTTTCATAATCGTACGTGCTCTTGAACATACCAGAGTTTGCTCTGATCTAAATCAAGTAGCCAGCCTCCTTGACACATATTTCAGCTTCTTATTGAACAAGAGGGTCTTTTTTCTTTAAATTATATGTGTATCTCGGACAATGAAGAGAGGCGTATTTTATCTATGTTTTGATCGTGCTATATACAAAAACGAATATCATTGTACGAATAAGTATATCTGAAATTGGTTAAATAATAATGATACTACTTATGAAAAAATCTATAGGTAAGTGAAATATTCTCCGATCATTATAAATTTTGTGACAAGCGCTATACACTATCAACATGCAGCTCACTTTCGAGGCAGTGAGCAGGGAAGTGGGCAGCGACAGTATGTACACGGTTTGGTCGCGCTGCTATTGCTCATGCCCTTCCTTACATCACCATCGATGGCGATAGTCAAACGATAGGCAGCACGAGTGGCAGCAACTATTTGAATGCTGCCTATTGAATGTAAACGAATGTGAAAATATTATATTTGAACCAAACACTTTATGGCAAAATCGAATCAATAGTCTGAATATATCTAGCTTCATAGGTTCTGAAGATGATTTATGACATATCTTTTATTGCTTTCTCTTAATGACCCAACATACATAGTTCTGTAGTTATGATAGCGCGAATAAGTTGCATGATAACAGGGTAAATTCTATGCTCCTACCAAACGTTGAGGCGAAATGCACGCTATAATTAATTCTAATCAATCTTCATCCGAAGAAGTAAATGGAGACCGGTTACATAATAGTGTCTAATTACAAACACATTAAAACTTTAGATTAATTCGAAACAACTTCTCGGGTTTCCCGAAATTGTCGTCTATATCGTCAGACTGTTGGCTATATCCGAGTATAACTTTTTACACTACGGACAAATCATCTAGATAAGGATCTTTCATTCGAAGGCAAAGAAAAATTTAACCATGCTCGGTGTGCCATTTCGGATAATAACTATAATTTTTCGGTAAGAAGAGGTGTCAACTACGAGTGGACGATTTTTTACGAGGTCTTAAATTTCAACATTGGTTAAGTATAATAATGTTCTGGTTTATGATGATGAATGTCAAGTGTTTTTATACGTACTGTGTTTATGAAGGATGTGTAAATGTTTCAAGAAATCTGGGGAGCCACAATATCAGAAATGGATGGGTAAACTGATTAGTCACACTTATAGGCCATATTATTTATAAATTACGAAGCTGCTGATAATGATACCTGCATGACCATCGAATTATCGAACGTGTTAGTCTCGGTGTTAGTGATTTTTTTTGAATGGGTTGACGATATTTCGATTCATAGAACCTCTAAACGTATGTTCGAATATTATATTCCAGAATTACTCCGAAATTAGAATATCTATTAATCCAAATTTCAAAACTTTTTTGGGTAATTCTAATAGGTTTTTATATTTATTTCAATGCACAAGAGTTTTTTTGGCACGCTTTTGAAGAGAATTAAAATACTTTGAAATTGATGTGCCGCTCAATATCCAGACATACAAAATTTTTGAAGGTATTTTCACCCTGTTTAAAAAGATGAAAATCTACAACCTCATAGTTTCTAAGAAGATCACTAATGACATGCGAACACATTACAGCCCCAATGCATGTCGTTGGCTACTAGGTCGATGGACAGGGTACTACTGATGAGCTCGTTGAAGAGCGAAACATACTGCCTTGTGTCATCGTATATGATGTCGAATTTTCTAACATTCTCCCTTGAAGAATGAATGGAAATGTAGTAGAGTATCATAAAACCAGCTCCTCTCCGTTGCAGGGTTGATTTGATTCATCATCAGTTCTTCAAATGAGTTTCTCAACGTATTTTTATCTTTATAATATTTGATAATTTCAACTAACGGACCGGAGATAGTTTCATAAGATTCGACCGCGTGGAATTCCCAATAATCCTTCAAGGAAGAATTTAAAAAATTCGACATCCATGCCATATAAATAGTTAGGTATATACTGAATATTTTTATAGAATATGTAGTGAGTCGGTGATCAGGAGCAACATTTCGTATTTTTACTGAAATGTTTTAAATTAATTTTTCGTTCTTCATACAACTTTCTGTCCTATTCGAGTGGCCTAATAACGCATCCCCCATTTCCCTCATAAACGTTCACGAAGCGATCGCGGTGCCATATTGAGAAATAAAATCGATCCTGCTCCTTTCGAGGCCCGATTTTATTCTTTTATTTCACCATCGTTTATTGCTCCGCGTTAGAGCAACTCCTATCCGGGTATCTCATTCCGTTTGTGTGATAGAAAAAGAATGAGAAGTTATTTTCTCGGATGTGTAGTTGGCCATCATTTGCCATCAGTACAGCGTCTCTAAGTTGAGATTTAGAAAGGCAAACTTGTAATGTAATTTGCCGGGAGATTGGATTGTTCCGAAAGTTGAAAACGGGCGTGATCGGGGGCCGGATATCCGAAGAGCGTACTCGGAGTGACGTGCGTTCACTAGTTGCAAATTGGATTGGTCACCTTGATCTGTTATAACTCCGCATAAACCTACTTCAGCGTTGAAAATAAACAAAAAGCTCAAGAATACTTTATTTTACAGAATATTTGTGATGAGTTCCTGTTCAATATTCACTCTTTTAATTCAACTCCGGGGTTTTCTCCCCACATTCAGGGGGAAAATCTATGAAGTTAGTTTTTTCGGGGGATAAATTTGTGGGGGGTAATCTTTGGGTTTCAAATTTAATTTGTATTTGTTAACAAATCGCACATAATCTTCTACGTAAATCAGAAGAACTTTGTAACGTGTAAATTCTCCACTTAACCACTACTACCAAACTATGCATTCAATTCAAATACCGTGATTCCTCGCTATAAAACGCCTGAATGAATGACCTGCGTACAAGAGAGTATGGAGAGAGCGTTGGATTTCCACGTGAAACACGTAATATCGGTCCTTTTAGCCAAATAACTATAGCAGAAGAAACATCGTTAATTATTAGAATTATAGTCAATATCAATTGAACGTTTGTTAAAGTTTATTAAAATTTATTAAAGTATCTGTGTGGCGTCGGATAGACGGTAAGTTATGAAGAAGAAAATATAACTATTCCGTATTAATGCATTATCTTGAAAATCTGAATTGATTCGCTTACTTTCATTTTTTCGCCATTTCATATTTTTTCATTTATCTATATTTAATTACTTATCTTTCAATATTGAAATAATCATCTTGCATTTCTTAATTTTAAATATTTTACTTTATTTGCTTTGATTTCATTTCCTCAATTTTAACACAAGATTTTTGTAGGCTAACGATGGCAAATTTCACGTGGTCCATATCTGATGTTCAGTTTAAATGTTGGAACATATACTGTCTTTCTTAGCATCTTTGCTTGAGATAAATCTAAATGTTAGTTTGAATTGGCCATCGATACCCTACAGATATTCTTGGAACATATTAAGTTTGAGATTGTATGTTGATTTGCCCCGAATTATTTTAGCCACCTTGGTTAGAGCTAAAAGCCACATTGTCTGAAGTTTGAAATTCACCTTACCTGGAGCCAATATCCACCTTATCTGGAGCTACCAAGAAAAGAGTTACAAAAAGGGCAGAAGTCAAGAGTACAATCCCCCCAAGAAAAACGTCGACAGAATATATACTAAAACATAAAGATAAGTCTCATCAATATATTGAGAACACAGTAAATACCTTCATTTTACTTTGTTATTATTACTGTGAACAAATCAGAACCCTTATATGTTTAACCAATCTCCCTGCTAGCTTGGGGATAAATATCTTTTCAAATGGGAGGTTGGTTACAACTTTGAAACAGATATTTAATAAAACTATAAATAACTATTTTCGTTAACTAATTATTGATAGTTTTATTCGTTTATTCAATTCTATTGTTATAAATAAATACTTGGTCTGTCGTTTGGGAGTTTCGATTTAAATTTGGTGGTTTTGAATTTGCTTTAGGGAGAAAGTTTTCAACAAGCTGGCGACTATGTTTTAATTACAAGACACGTAAATAATGAATGAAGATGAAGAAACGCTTGACATTCAATACAATGAACATTTCTGAGATTCTCTGTCGAACATTTGAGGTAAACAATAAACCAATGCATGAATTCAAATATTTTACTTCTTCCAACTAATATTAGCTTGCTTTGCATGATGCGTATTTAGAATTGTACTCAAGTTGTACTCATCATGGAAATGACCAAATGCGCAATCGTAATTACCTATTGTTATACGTACGAGGTATGAAAATAAAATAAAAATACTGATGATACAGCTTATCACTCATTCGTCAAAGTTCTTCTCTTTGAATTATCAATAGACGACTAAGTTTGCAAGTGGTCTTTTTTCTTGAGATCTTTGATGTTCAGCCGGAAAAATGATATTCGTTTAAGGAGAGAAACGAATTGACGTTGAATAGTTCTTTCACGTAAAAAATTATCCAAGATATTGAAAAATACGTTATCTGAGCGATCCAATGAACGGTTAAGTATTTCATCGATTGCTGAAAATATAATTGTTGACACTAGTATATAAGAACACCACATGCGCTGAATTTTCTTTCAAAACGTTCCTAACAGCTGGAGCATCTTAGTATTAGATACACGTTATATCGGCCTCAAATAATCAAAGAAAAAACTTTGAAATGAAAAATTGCCAAGAAGCACTATAGGGATATATAATTGGATATTATATATTGAAGGAGATAATTGTAAATATAAATGAATAAATAACATAAAAAAGTTATACATCAGTTTCGGTATTTTGTAGTCACACCTCGTACCTTTTCAATGTTAAGCATGGTGGAGACTAAATTCGTATTTCAACGCGATTACCATAATATTTTAATCCAGCCCCAGTTATTCATTCTTTATTATTCATTCTCATCTACTTCAAAGAGAAATTAACGTGTTTTTTGAAGTTCTCAGTGTCTAATTATGCTATCTCATATAATTACATTATAAGAAAATCAGGAATATTTAACCAAAGTTGTTCTCTGCGTTTCGGTTATGCGTAATCATTCTCAATCTTCCTCATTGTAACACTCTCTTCTGGCAAACATAAAACATTCGGACTAGGATGACCGGGATTTGTTGAATGAATATTAGGGGAACGGGAAAGGTCTTTTATCGACTTCGTTACTGCATTCAGGAACGAGCGAACCCATCCGGGTTTCTTGTAGATTAACAACGACCTGTGGAAAGGTAGAGGTCGAGACTAGTTTGCCTTTCCCTGCATGGCTAATGAAGCGAGAATTCAACATAGAGAATGATTGGCCCATCGAACCTCTTCACCTTCCGAATTCATTTTCAATTGAACTTCGAATCTATATGAAAATAGAGACATCAGACTGAACGATCAATATATGGGAATATTTCAAAATATATTTATAGATAGTTGTTTGTGAGTTAATAGTAACAGTTGTGTATATGTTGACTTATTGGAAATATACATTTTACACAAATTGCATATAATATCTTTTCATACTAAATTTGATATAGACTGTCCAGCGAGACTTGGCGTTCACGTCATCAATTGTATATGACGTGGGTCGGGAACAGGGTTGCCAGTCTTGATAAGTAATCTTGAATCTAATTAGCTCACCCAATTTTCAACAAACATGAGATATAGATAGTTGATGGAATCAGTCGTTACTACGTGATAATTTAACATGATGAACAAAACTAAATTTGAATTTACTACGTTTATTATCACAAAATATTTTGAAAAAAATCACACTGCGATTGCAATTTCGGTCACTAGACCATCATCGGGCAGATTGAGTTAAGAACTGAATGAAGAATTATAGATTTGCGCTTACGGGTGGGAAAGAATTATTGCAGGTACCTAAATAGACAAGAGGAACATATTTCAAGAAGGGCTAATCGAGTGAATTTCCCAAATTGGTACAATACAATGTTCTTAGAAAAGTCGTTATTGTTTGAATACACTAAATATAGGAGAATATATCAGGTCAATATGGTCGTTCAGCAAGGTATCTTTTGCATTATGATTGAATTTAAAAATTTCTAATGATTCTAAGTTAGTAAGTTTGGTTCCTTTCGGTAATTTGTGCATGATTTTAAAATTATCTATTTGTGGAAATGGGTGGTGGTGTTCACGGCAATGATTTGAAAACGTTGAATCCGTTTTATTTTTCAAAAAAGATTGTTGGTGTTCTTTAATTCTTGTCTTGAACGATCGACCAGTCTGACCTATATATACTCCTTTACATACATGACAAATCAACTTATAAACTCCTGAACTTTCAAATTTTGAAGTGATATCTTTGGCATTGAATAAAAATTCTGAGAGTTTTGTCTTAGATTTGAAAGCAATTTTAATGTTACATTTAGGTATGACATTAGCAACTTTTTCTGTTAGAGGACCAAAATATGTTAAAGATGTGAATTTTTTCGATTTTTCTACTTTTAATTGAGGACATATGCTGTTGTACGCTAGTTGACTACGTTTCTTGTTTATCATTATATCTATCAAACTTGTATGAAAACCATTATTTGAAGCAATTATTTTTATAGTCTAAATTTCTTTTGCTAAATTTGTTACGGATAATGGAATTGAAAACGCTCTGTGGATCATATAATTAAAAGCTGAATGTTTATGGGAAAGAGGATGATTTGAATCCGACGGAATACATATATCCGTGAAATTAGAAATTTCAATATCGCTGTATTTGAATCTAACGTTACATTTTGATTTTGTTTGAGAATGTTTAATTTTTTGGATTGATTTTTGAATCCAAAATATACAGTAAAGAACTCTGTTGATTTAGTACAGAAACTTTGTAACTCCTGCTAACTCTTTTCTTGTTAGCTTAGATGTTGATAATATGTTCTCCAATATACCAGCAGATGAGTGTTTACCACTTGTCTTAGATATTTTGCAACAATCCGCTATGGATATTATTGAAATAAATGATATCATTTTCTTATTAGATATATGTCTTAGTCAAAATTACTTCCAGTTTGATAACAAAATTTTTGAACAATCTAGTGGGCTGGCTATGGGTTCCCCCTTAAGTCCGCTTATTGCAGACATTTTCATGTCACATATAGAGAACATAATATTCAATTCTACGAAAGCATCACATATAAGTTTTTGGCATAGATACGTTGATGATGTAATTGCTTGTTTTAAGGGCACCGCGAGACAATTAGATCAGTTTTTGAATTATATTAATAGCATTCACCCAAATATAAAGTTCAAAATTGAAAAAGAATTGGATCGACAGATAAACTTCTTGGATTTAACTATCTTTCATAATAATAATACTTTGAGTTTCGATATATATAGAAAACCAACTTTCACGGATATATGTATTCCGTCGGATTCAAATCATCCTCTTTTCCATAAACATTCAGCTTTTAATTCAATGATCCACAGAGCGTTTTCAATTCCATTATCCGTAACAAATTTAGCGAAAGAAATTTCGACTATAAAACTAATTGCGTCAAATAATGGTTTTCATACAAGTTTGATAGATAAAATGATAAACAAGAAACGTAGTCAACTAGCGTACAACATCATATATCCTCAATTAAAAGTAGAAAAATCGGAAAAATTCACATCTTCAACATATTTTGGTCCTCTAACAGAAAAAGTTGCTAAAGTCATACCTAAATGTAATATTAAAATTGCTTTCGAACCTAGGATTTTTATTCAATGCCAAATGTATCACTTCAAAATTTGAAAGTTCTGGAGTTTATAAGTTGATTTGTCCTGTATGTAAAGGAGTGTATATAGGTCAGTCTGGTCGATTTAAAGAACACCAACAATCTTTTTTGAAAAATAAAACGGATTCAACGTTTTCAAATCATTGCCGTGAAAACCACCACCCATTTCCACAAATAGATAATTTTAAAATCATGCACAAATTACCGAAAAGAACCAAACTTACTTACTTAGAATCATTAGAAATTTTTAAACTCAATCATAATGCAAAAGATACCTTGCTGAACGACCAGATTGACCTGATATATTCTCCTATATTTAGTGTATTCAAACAATAACGACTTTTCTAAGAACATTGTATTGTACCAATTTGGGAAATTCACTCGATTAGCCCTTCTTGAAATATGTTCCTCTTGTCTATTTAGGTACCTGCAATAATTCTTTCCCACCCGTAAGCGCAAATCTATAATTCTGTATTCAGTTCTTAACTCAATCTGCCCGATGATAGTCTAGTGACCGAAATTGCAATCGCAGTGTTATATTTTTCAAAATATTTTGTGATAATAAACGTAGTAAATTCAAATTTAGTTTTGTTCATCATGAGATATAGTAGAGGTTATTTCGGCGACTGTCAAACGTGAAGGTAGGTTGAGAGGGTCCGACAACATTGCCTATTTTGAAACAGAATAACAACTTCACATTAAATCAATGTTAACTTTTTTTGACGGATTCATACGAATTGAAATATAATGGACAAAATATTTATCGAATGAATAATCGGTTTACAATCACATAACCACTCTTTCAGAAAATTTCTTAGGACAACTATGAATTTTGACAATTTCGAATTTCATTTATTTGGATAGACAGCATTGCGTCTATTTTGATCTAGATTAAATAGCTGTGGAACAATTAAAAAATAATTAAATTAAACAATTGAATGAAATTTTTTCCTAAAAGTGATAAAACAACCTTAATTTTCTTTATTTTGTACAGCGAACTAATTTGAAATAACAATCTGTATTCGTGTGGAAAGAATCACATCAATCAATCTTTATTAATTAAAAATTAATTTTATGATATATGTTAATTGATCAAACTAATAACGCTATTAAAAAGTGGATGTCAATTAATTTTTATTGATTAGAAATTCATAACTCAATACACTATTTGCTATTTTTCATATAAACTTAGAACCTTGTGAAATGAGTCAAAGTTTAAAAAAAAATGATATAGTCTACAGATTAAATTGAAAAGCGCGCTCCTCTCAACTTCCTGTTACACAATTCCATTGCATTGGCAAAATTAGCACTAATAAAATTTTCCTTTGAGAGACAATCATGAGTAACTCATGTCACATAGATTTCTTGATTACGAAAAAAGTTTACTATTAATCAATAAGTATTGTAAATAACCGTCAACATTTGTTGCCGAAAAATGAAGAAATTTAAGGAACATTTAGAAATTTTTTGGATTGATTGGGCCGATACTTGGTGTAAATTAATAAACATATTGAAACAATCTTTAAAAATAACAATTTACACATTTATTATAAATAACTCAATTAACTATTTGGATTTGAAATTAACAAAAGTAGATAACAAACATAATTTTTCAATTTTTCGCAAACCATCGCACACTGATAGCGTCATACATAGTACTTCCCTACATCCATTCCAACACAAAATGGCAGCTTTCAATAGTATGGTACATCGTTTAGTAAATATTCCACTTTCAAACGCCAATTTTAACATCGAGAAAAATATAATTAAACAAATTGCCGTAAATAATAATTATGATCCCAATATTATAGACAATATGATAGATAAAAAGTTTTTCAAAAATGCGATTAACCAGGTGTACCCCCTTACTAAAAATAATATCAAATATAACAGCCTCATCATGAGTAACTCATGTCATATAGATTTCTTGATTACGAAAAAAGTTTACTATTAATCAATAAGTATTGTAAATAACCTAGAGCGAATATCGGAAGTATTTCTTTTGAAATAGAAAACAGTTTACAGAAGAAAAGGGTTCTAATTAACAAAAAATTCTATGAATAAAAAGACGAAAGGTGTCGTGGACACCTAGTTATAATGAAGTTCTTTTAGCTATATAGGTATTATGTTTTGAAAAGCAGGCACGAAGATATTAATTAGCAAAGTTATCGAATTTTTAATGAAAGACGAATTATTTATATAAGGATTTTTCATTACTTCGAGAACAAATGGAAACTATTTAAAACAATGATCTTCTCAGGACACCAGAATTTATTCAGAATTAAGTGGAACAAAAACAATATTCTCTTTAAAGCCATGTCCAATGTAATATAGTTTCGCATAAAGTGAGCTACGAAAATTCTTCATTAATTTAAAAATTATCAAACAACTTTCCAAATTAGTTGGTTATATGTACTACGAGACGCGAAACCTGCATTCACAATCTAATGGTGGATTATGGAAAGCGACAAGTCACCCTGACTCAAAGTCGGTATACAACTGTTTCGATCTTATAACATCTCATCAGTGCAGCTTATTTGTCTCGTAGTGAATTAACAAATTTCTAATTGTTCATCAATACAAATCGCGGTCATACAACTGAATGGATAACAACCCATAGTGCCATCCATTAAATATATTGGAAACCAACAATTCACCGTTTGGATCGAAAATGCAGAAAAACATCGAGGGAATATATACTTCCTGACATAAAACGTCTACTCAGCAACTGACTCATGTCAGGAAGTATTTGTTTAACGGTCAATTGTTGGTTTTCAATATCTTTGATGGATGGCATGTAACGTGTCAATTCCCCGATGAACCGCCGCCACTGAATTCCGAATCGGAGTACCGTGATTCCACGCTTCACCTTTGCTCCCTCTATGATTAGTGACCTGCGTGTTACGATAAATCAAGACAGCGCCGAATTAACAGGTACAAGATCGTTTTCTTTTAGCAAATGGTTGTCGAATAAGTAACACCGTTAGATATTAAAATTATAGTCAATATCTGTCAGACGAATAGTTTGTTAAAAATTATTAAAATTTATTAAGTATCTGTGGCGTCTGATAGACGCCACCTTGTTTGGAGTTGAAAATAAACCTTGTTTGGAGTAGAAAATAAACCTTGTTTGGAGTTGAAAATAAACCTTGTTTGGAGTTGAAAATAAACCTTGGTTGGATCTAAAAACCACCTTACGTTACCTGGAGCTAATATCCACGTTATCTGGGGCTGATATTCACACTGGAAACCACAGCTGAACCAGGGCAGAAGTCAAGAGTCTAAAGAGGAATCTCAAACGTCAATACTTGTAAAAACAACAAGATAAGTCTCACTCTATGTAAAAGGAGGATAGTAAAAACCTTACATTTTATTCTTGTTATTATCACTGAAAACAACCCAGAACCTTAATATGTTTAACCAATCTCCCTGCTAGCTCGGGCATAAATATCTTTTTAAAAGGGAGGTTGGTTACAGGCACTATGGGTTGTTATCCATTTAGTCCGACCGCGATTTATATAGGAAAACAATTAGAAGTTTAATTTACTTCGAGTCAAATAAGCAGCACTGAAGAGATCTAATAAGGTCGAAAAAACTGTATGCAGATTTGGAGTCGGGACGACTTGATGTTTTCTATAATTCACCGTTGGATTTTGAATGCAGATTTTGTGTCTCGAAATAAATGAACATGTATATATGAATACAGCTGACTTCGAGAATCTGACGCTCACGTAACGTATAATTTAGAGGCGTAGCTTCCATTCGCCTAGTTTAGGAGTGTAACGTGAAATAAGAAAATCGTTTCTTCGAGACATAAATCTTATTTGTGAGATATTTATATAATACTTTGTATTTTTATAGCAAAAATTACTATGGGTATCCGAAATCTCTGAAAATATTAAATACAAGAAACCATATCCGAAGATATTCAATTTCCACTGGAAAAAATGTAATATGCTCAAATAAATTTTATGTAACAGATACTACATTGAGTTAAATCTTCTCTAGATTGAAGGAATATCTTGGAAATTCATATCAATTCCATTGCATTTTCGTTCGAGATATAGTTTATAGATTTAAGTGAATATATCCAATATATCAATTCCGATTTGAGGTGATATATATGACATAACTGTTAAATGTGGGATCTTGGCCCGATGTACATAAATTTCAAACCGCAGCAGTCCGTGTCCGAATATAAACTTAATTTTGTATTTATATGCGGAAGTTTTGTCAACAAACTTCTGATCTCCGGTCCCTGACCAAAAGAGAAACGTTTTCGCATACCTTTCCTGCAAAACATTTTGTATGTTAGCCAGCGAACCTTTATAGGCCGTAAATTTGTAAGGGTATACCACTAACCAAAATTCACGGTCTCAGAATAGTCCAGCCACAATAACGCTAGAAGAAAGGTGAATTTGCCGCAACAATGGAACAGATGTTAGCTTGAAATCACTACTTGAGGAGACAACGCGTTGCAAAACCTCTTCCATCTGCGAAGTAGTTATTTTCAACAGTATAATCTAAAGCTATAGTTCCACCGGAGGAATATTGAGAAACATTTTGTTGCTGAATGTTTCTCCTTATTGCCAAAAGTAGAAACTTACGGCAACATACGTGAACTTCTTGTTTCAACTAAAGCAACTAAAATTGTAAATAGTTGCATAATATTTAGTAGAAACAATCATCATTTGTTACCGAAACATAAAGAAATTTTAAAGGAACATTCAGGAACATTTTGGAACATTTACGGAAACAAGCAACAGCAACAAAAATGTTCCTGAATATTCGTCTGGTGGAAACGTAACTATATATTTATTCGTTTTTGTACTTCACTGCACACTGAAAATCTGCGACACGAATGTTTACTAGTTGCGTTCTCGCTACGTTTCCACTGCGATAGCAGCAAGGATTTTTTCACAAATGTTTCCTATTTTCTTTTGAAGTTTACCGCTCAAAATGGAAACCGTCAACATTTGTTGCCGAAAAATAAAGAAATTTAAGCAACATTTAGGAATTTTTTGGATCGATTGGGCCGATACTTGGTGTAAATTAATAAACATATTGAAACAATGGTTAAAAATAACAATTTACACATTTGTTATAAATAACTCAATTAACTATTTGGATTTGAAATTAACAAAAGTAGATAACAAACATAATTTTTCAATTTTTCGCAAACCATCGCACACTGATAGCGTCATACATAGTACTTCCCTACATCAATTCCAACACAAAATGGCAGCTTTCAATAGTATGGTACATCGTTTACTAAATATTCCACTTTCAAACGCCAATTTTAACATCGAGAAAAATATAATTAAACAAATTGCCGTAAATAATAATTATGATCCCACTATTATAGACAATATGATGCGATTAACCAGGTGTACCCCCTTACTAAAAATAATATCAAATATAACAGCCTCACTTTCATCGGAAATTCAAGTAAAAAACTTATATCTCTCTTATCTAAGCACAACATTAACATTGCTTATCGCACCGGTAATAATTTAGGAAATCATATAAAAAATAATAAATCCAAAGTTCATAAAGATAATAAATCAGGAGTTTATAAAATTAATTGTGGCGATTGTGATAAGTTTTACATTGGTAGAACTTTGAGAAGTTTTCAAACTAGAATTTCAGAACACAAACGTAGCTTTGTTAATCAGAAGTCGGATTCACATTATGCAAACCGTTTAATCCAAGAAAATCACACATTCAATTTCGATTTTAAAATATTAAATACTGAAAGTAAGGGAATTAAACTTAATTTTTTAGAATCATTACAGATACAAGCATTCCGGTCTCCTATTGAATAGCCAAATCGATCATACTTCAAGCCCCCTTCTCAATCTTTTCAAAATTACCGAACTACCTGACTAGCAGTTCAGAATTGGTTTTTCCTTTTCTAATAATTATTTGTGACCATCTTTGTATTTACGCCTTCTACATAATTTGTCATTTCTTGTTTTCGATATAACAGAGAATCATAGTTATTTTGTCATTAGCATCTGAAGAAGGCGAAGTTCCACCGAAACGTGCGTCATGCGTTATTTTTTATAATAAATGTGTAAATTGTTATTTTTAACCATTGTTTCAATAACATTTAGGAACATTTACGGAAACCCTGAACAGCAGCAAAAATTGATTTTCCTCCGATGGAACTCTAGCTTTAAATATTTATTCTTTGCTAAAAACGAAAATCAATTGTGTCAAAACTCGTATCTATATTGTATTAACGAAATCATATAACACATTAATTCAATGTTTAATACAAAATCGAAGATAATGAAAATATAATATAAAAATTATTTCTGCCTTTATTAGTTAATACTGAACGTACTTTTCGTAGGAAATAACCTTTGTATAAATTATTTAGGCCTTGCCATGCCAGTAAGAAACTACTAAAGAGTAAATTATGAACAAGGGCCACTAAACTCAATGATAAGACCGTTGATGGTATATGGAGCAGAAATGATGACAAAAATAGTAGAGGAGGTATTATTAAGAATAGTTAAACGAAGACTAATGAGAACAATCCTAGTCCCAATCAAAATTAACGACAATGAATACAGGCAATGGATGAACTATGAAATACTCTGAGAAATGAACAGCGAAAATGTAGTGAAAGGAATAAAGATGCATGCAATGGTCTGCTCAGTATACTGCAGTGGGAACCTCCTGGTTTCCACTGGGAACCAGAAGGTAGGAGACGGCGAGGAAGACCCAGATCTAAGTGGCTGAAGGAAGTGGAGCAGGATTTAAGAATGATAAGTATCGCTGCATGGAAGGAAGAAGCTAAGGCCACTACTCTATGGAGAAAAATAAGCGATAAATTATAGAAATGATGAGAATTGATGGTCCCCAGAAAGCGGATCTAGAAAGCATTTATACGCTGCAACCCTACAAGAAGTAGTGTTTAGCCATTGTTTTTTGTTTATATACATTATTTTTGATATCGTATCGAATCTTCCACAAAGCAGCATCCATTTGAGCTTAAATTCTGATGATTATTAAATGTACTTATTCACAGAAACTTATTCTCAAAATTTATCTCGTTTAAATTTAACTTTCGTTTGACACCTAAAAATCCCAAGAACTATCTTCCTTGATGTCCTTTTCCTATATAAACTTCTCAACAATATCTATAATTCCCCTGACCTTCTTTCCTCCGTAACTTTCCATGTTCCGTGCCGTCTTCTCAGAAGTAGTGATATGTTCCATATTCCCTTTCGAAATACTAATAGCGCGATGAATTCGCCTCTCTGCAGGATGATGCGATGCTGTAACTGTTTGAGTAACGTTGATTTGTTCCATCTCACTCAAAATTCAATCAGGCAAAAACTCAAAAAGATGTACTTGTGCGAATAAGATTTTTTCACCATTTTCCTTTTATTGTTTCACTATATTTTAGTTTACTCTAGTTTTTATTGTATCAAGATATTTTTATTTGTTCTTTTAATATAGTTACTTTTCTTCTTTTTTTTATATAAAAGTCAATTGTTCACTTTGACACAATTTGTATTTTCAAGTAGTGGCTGTGTTGGCTGGTTATCACCTGTTTCTAGTCCTAATTGCCTAAATAAATAAATAAATAAACTTCAGAATCAGTAGTGAAAATTATGTTATCAAATTTATCATAGGTATTTCGTTTATATATGAATATCATTTTTTTTAAATGAATGCAAGAAGTTTGATATAGGAAAAATATATATCTTAGATATACTGGTTTATATATACCTAACATAAGAATAGGGAAGTTACCACCAGAAGGTCCTCGATACGAAATGGAAGTAAATCCAATTCCTCTGGAATCCCTCAGCCATTACGGGAGCGTACCCATACACAAATAACGCATTATTACCATCAACGTATTGAGTTATGAAAATACACCCCAACATCTCAAAGGTATATTACTTACCCTCGGCAAGGGCGACCAATAGCAGAAAACGTTGTTAGCTATATGCGCCACCCCCCCGGAGTTACCTACTCTAGCCGGACGAAGTCACAACAAAGGATAATTTACGTAACGGGTGGCTGGTGCGACATCACAATTGGTCCTTCAATTGTTTTCGAAACGAAACACGGGGGTGGTTTTTTATTAGGAAGGGGTTCCGTTGAAATATGTTGCGTATCGTAAGTGTTCCCGTCGAACGAACGAAGTTTGTCAAACGTGAAATTGACTCCGTTATATGGAAATTGAAATTAGCCAAAATTTTAATTGGTTTTACATCTGCCCCCTATCCGGTGGGGGGCAATGGTGAAGTCTCAGCATTTTAAAAGGTTTAAAACAGATAATGATTCATGTTTTGTGTTTGAACCTTTAGATATTGTACTCTTCTGCTTTGTATCAATTCTGTTCTTAATAAGATTGATTTAAAACTTTCGAATTTGCAACATTCCTAGTTTTTCTAGTTATTCCTATTTATGAAATATCAATTGAAATTATTATCAACTGGATTATTCTTGTTCAATTAGTGAGGTTTGTATTCTTATATATTTATTGTTTTTTGACTCCTAATCGAAAGAAATACTAACAATTTAATAAAGACTAATACAAATAGTTAATTTGAAATCTAAACTATGAGATAAATTTATTTATTTCATCTAACTGTCATTGTTTGAGACCTGTGAAATCTAAAGAACAATATGAAATAAATCATCGACCTCCTATTTAGATAACAGGAAACGAAAGAGTTGAACAATGCATTTCACACAATTTTCGATGAAGCTATTACTTGGAAATAATGCTGCTTTCATGGATTTTATTATTAGTAAAAACGCACCGTTCTCGAATTCTCTATCTTTGAAAATTACGTTTGATTCACGATAAATAACCAGCAAAAAGGAATGCCTTTGATGACTATATTAAACTGCACGCTCACCTGTGAAACAAAACTTGACAAAAACAAATATTTAAATTCATGCATCTACAGAGAGATTCAAAAAGTCTGCACCATATGGAAAACTGTTTTATTAGCCATTTGTCAGAAAATTTTATTCTTGATGAAAATTGACGTATTACGGGAAACTTGGATATGAGATGTCAAAATTCTTGATTTCTGAATATTCAGATTTGAAATCACAGCCACCTACGCAACAAAACTAAAAAAAATCCATATTCTGTGGTTCTAGCCTCATAAAGTACTAGTATCTAATATAGGTACACTTTAGGCGCCTTCCTCATATTACTATAGTAATATTTCAGTGTTGAATTCAGTCCAATTTATTATTCGAACTAGTGTATCGATGATTGGTGAGAATAGTTTAAATTTCGTCTAGTTTTTTGGTGCAAATTTGATATTTCACTCTGTATGTATGTTCATATCAACTATAAGTAAAATTTAATGACAAGAAATAATTGATTGAATTAATTAATGTAAAACATACAAGTGATGAAAATCTGGGAGTTTACGATCACTCTAATCACCCTTGAGGTGTAGTCATAAGCTACATATGTATTGAAAATGAATAAAAATCAAATAACAAAAACGTTCAGAAGAGTTCAATAATCAATCACTAAATCCTAAAAATTTCACATAACTTCTTTCTATCGATAAACTTTTTATTGTTCTTGCACCAAATGTACTCTTTATGAGCCTAGAATGTAATAATTGAATTGAATAAACATTTTCCAGTGTACTGATTTGCGAATCTGAACCGTTCTCGAATCCACTGGAACACACACCAAAAATTTAATCGAAATCGGTCCTGCCGTTTAGGAGGACTCACTATATATATATATATATATATATATATATATATATATATATATATATATATATATATATATATATATATATATATATATATATATATATATATATATATATATATATAGATATAATTATATATATATATATATATATATATATCATATATATATATACAACAACAAAGAAATTAGTGGCGGGAAAATATTAAACAAGTAGAGCAGAATTATCGGTATAGCCCGCTTATATGGAAGCAGCCGTTGACACGTGTTTCGGACTCTTTGGCCCTCATCAGAACGGCGTAGCCAAGCATTGGATTGAAAACTTGGAGATGAAAATAGCACAACAAACGAAATCCCCTACTACGGAAGACAATCACAAGCCACAAATGTGTGATTGTCTTCCGTAGCAGGGGATTTCGGAATGCTTGGCTACGCCGTTCTGATGCCAAAGAGTCCGAAACACGTGTCAGCGGCTGCTTCCATATAAGCGGGCTATACCGATAATTCTGCTCTACTTGTATATATATATATATATATATATATATATATATATATATATATATAACAAATTGAAGTGACCATTAGAGGAAAAAATTTGAAAATTGATATTTTTATGTTTTGAATAGTGTTTTTTCCGAGTTTAGTTCCGAGTGATGGTCGATTAAATAATTTTGATTACAAAACGATGGATTTGTGAGTAGAATAAAGTTCCGGATATTATATTCAACTTGAGTATTCTTTCGCTATAGAATTATATGAATTTAAGATACAACATAAAAACCTAAAGCTGGTACAAATTATTAATATCCAAGTTTTCCAATTAGTTTCCGTAAATTGATAATCATATAAACAGCAGGAAAAAATATCTTGTTCTGCTGATAATAATATATCAATAATGATACCTAGAATATTAAATTTTATTAACTCTTTTATGGTCAGATGATTATTTTTTAATAATAAGAAATTCATCTTAATGTTTTTTCTTCAATCGATTTTTCATATTTCACGATAGTTTCAATTAGTTAACCTAGTTTGAATACGTTCTATGAATAATCTAGTTTGATCTTTTGTAATGAACTTTTCCCTTTGAATAAACTATTGCCACAAATTAAATAGATGATTTGAGTGTGCACTCTGTTGCGATGCAATATCGATCTGTGAGTAAAATAGGTTCAATTATAGTAACTGTTACAATCAAACATCTGTTTTTGTAATAATATAATACGATTTAAAGTGAGCCAAGTGAATTTTCTCAAAATTAGTAGGTATTATTTCTAACCCGCTCGGCCTGTTCAAACGAAAACTCTCAATTTTGCGAAAGCAATTTTTCGTTGTTTCAAAAATTTCAACTTGCGATACCTTCTTTTATGGTAACATGATTAATTTTTAATTATAAGAAATTCTTCTTAATGTTTTTTCTTCAATCGATTTTCCATGATTCACGATAGTTTCAATTGGTTAACCTAGTTTGAATACGTTCTATGAATAATCTAGTTTGATCTTTTGTAATGAACTTTTCCCTTTAAATAAATTATTGCCACAAATTAAATAAACGATTTGAATGTGCACTCTATTGCGTTGCAATAGCGATCTGTGAATAACATACACTCAATTATAGTAACTGTAACAATCAAACATCTTTTTTTGTAATAATATAATACGATTTAAGGTGAGGCAAGTAAATTTTCTCAAAATTATTATTATTTCTAACCCGCTCGGCCTGTTCAAACGAAAACTCTCAATTTTGCGAAAGCAATTTTTCGTCGTTTCAAAAATTTCAACTCGCGATACCTTCTTTTATGGTAACATGATTAATTTTTAATTATAAAAAATTCTTCTTAATGTTTTTTCTTCAATCGATTTTCCATGATTCACGATAGTTTCAATTGGTTAACCTAGTTTGAATACGTTCTATGAATAATCTAGTTTGATCTTTTGTAATGAACTTTTCCCTTTAAATAAATTATTGCCACAAATTAAATAAACGATTTGAATGTGCACTCTATTGCGTTGCAATAGCGATCTGTGAATAACATACACTCAATTATAGTAACTGTAACAATCAAACATCTTTTTTTGTAATAATATAATACGATTTAAGGTGAGGCAAGTAAATTTTCTCAAAATTATTATTATTTCTAACCCGCTCGGCCTGTTCAAACGAAAACTCACAATTTTGCGAAAGCAATTTTTCGTCGTTTCAAAAATTTCAACTCGCGATACCTTATCCCAAGTAGGGTTAATTACGCCTTTCAGTACTTGATTCGAAAAATCGAATTAACAGTCCCTACAAGAGATGGGCAGATGGGTAGACGAGGCTTGGGCTAATTGCGAATATTATACTCTCTCAGGGTTTCATATCTCCCGAAATATAATTACAAATTCGAGCTGTCTTTTTAATCTAATTACGTCCCTTTGCGCCGTTCAAGTCGAAGTTCCAACCGAAAAATTTACTTTTCGTACTCACGGCAGAGTTATTTTATATACATACACGTAGAATCGGGTGAATCAAGCCGTAATTGGAGTTAGAGCTTTGAAGAGAGAAATTACCGACCAGGTAATATTTTTCTGCAGCAGTATCAACTAGTAGTAATTTCACACAGTAAAGTGATTTTCGTACCTAAAATTTACTTACTTAATATTTGTAATACGGCGAATAAAACATTCAAGTTTTCCATTTGACACTGCAATAGTATAGTTTATCTGATTCATTTTATATGCTCTTGTGTTGAGAACAAAATAAATTGCAATAACGAATAAAAAATACTCAACAAAATAATAAGTTATGACTAATTGGTTCATTATACTACAACCTACAGTTGCTCTTGAAATAATGAAAACACGATATTGCTCCTGGGACACCAGGTTAGAGAAAAATTAATTTCAGTATTTATATTATGTATTAAGCAGCAGGTACAATGAAATAAGTTAACAACGTTCGAGAGTTATCAAATGAAAAAAATAAATAAATGAAAGTATAGTAATAAATTTCTTATTAATAATTTTTTCAATTAGAAAAAGAAAAATTTCATTATTAATAATTATGAAAACATGAACTTATTATGAACTTAATCAGTACATCCAATCATTGTACCTACTGACAGTTTTGTGGTACCTAAAGAATCGTTTTTTCCAGTGAAATAACGGCAATGCTGCCGACCTACTTAAATAAATAAAATTCGAAATATTGAAGATTCACATTTGTCGAAAGTAATTTTCTGAAAAAATTGTTATACGGTGATAGTGACCGGCTCATTTATTTCGACAAATATTCTGTCCTAAGGCCCCTACACATGGACGTTGATGTCTTAACACATCAACGTGCATTCAAGAACGTGCAACCAATAACGTTAATGTGGATGTAAAAATATCCACATTTTTGAATGCACACTCCGGATGAACGCCGCTCGTTGATGTTTTCTGAATCGCTTGAATTTTTGAATGCTTATTCAAATGAACAAGTGCATCTCTCAACGTGTGGAGGCGATTCACCGATGTTTGTGCATTCTTAAAGCGGTGGTTGCGGTTAATCTTTATTTTTATTTCTATTTTTCTTTTCAACAGCATAAGTACACGCCACTGTCACAAGAGCTAAACATTCTTCTTCGAACAAAACTATGGTTTTGTTCGAACGTGTGTACGCAATCTGCTTGCACGTTTTTGGATGCACGTTGATGTATTAACACATCAACGTCCGTGTGTAGCCCGCTTAAATCTCGTTTTTGTCAACACTTGAGTCAGCTAATTAGATTTGAGATTATTGATTACGTCTGGCAACATTGCCCCCGATCGACGTCATATACAATAATTCATAACGTGAACGCCAAGTCTCACTGGACAATAGGTCACAAGTGTAAGCTATAGATTTGGCTGTATAATATTAATTCTCAAATCAAAATCATACAACAGAAATTGTAAAAATGACTCTGAGTTTTAATCAAAAAAGTTGATACAAAAGATGTACCGCTATTGCAAGTCCGGTAATTCGAACATCATCGGGCAGATTAAGATTAGAACTAGGTATATGAAAATATTTGTCTCCTATTAAGATAGTACCTTTCTAGGAAATTCTGGTACGGTTATTGAAGATAAATGGCCTTGGAAGAATGTACATTAACAGTACATTACTAAAATGGCACTTTTCAAAGTGATAGTTTGAAAATTCCTGGAATACATTATGGTTTGAATATATATCAAATGTAGTGGAATAAACCAAGTCAATCTGGTCGTACAGAAAAGGATTATCGTTTGTATCATGATTGAATTTGTGCATAATTTGGAAATTATCTATCCCTGGAAAAGGGTGGTGATATCTAGATAGATCTTTTTAGTGTTATTAAGCAGTTTTTCGTGAAATTTTCAAATTATTTGAAACTTTCAATATTCATATTGTTTGCAGATTTCATGAGAAAAGTTATGGTAGGGAAAAAAACACTGTAATCAACACTGCAGCAATTTTCCGATGTTGTAAATCATGTGGCAAGTTTGACAAAGAATATTATCAAAATTATATTAAGTGCATATTTTATCGAATTTGAATATTGAAGAGGTCTAAACTTCACGACTGTGATATTATTTTCTTTGGATGAATTGAAATTACTCATTTAGTACCTAGTAATTGACGTGCTGATAATTTTCGCACGTAATTTGCGAGATAGCGAATTAGAATTCAAGTCACCTACAGCTCTTACAAAATTTGCAGCAATTAGTGCCGACGCAACAGTCGAACAATGGCCCCTCGAACAACGCGCCGAACAGCCTCCATCTATTCATCTTTAAACTCGCGCGAAATGTGCAGATCATTCGCGATTGGCGTTAAACCGCCAGAACACTACCAATTAGGCTCAAAAACCGGCGTTTAATTGCTGTTGTGCCTTTAATTTCGATCGAACAACTCCCCGCCCTGCCGAAATAAATAACAAGATGGAGCCATTACCGGAATCAACTTTCCCATTAAGCTGTGAAGCGTTTATTAATAAAGGAAATTCCTATATTGGTACGCCGTACAACAAGAATAATTAATGTTTGGAAGGAGCTCAATACGTCGATTATAAATCACCAAATTAATACTGCGTTCGAGTGCGCTCTGCTTGGCACTTTTCCAGCAGAGTCGGTTCACTCGCGTTGGTTTTCTATTCTTCGGTTGCGGTAGCAATTAAAGCTGGGTTCGCTATTTGGGGCAGTGGTGTTTCCGCTGGACTGTACTTCATATTCGTCAACCATTCCGCACAAATGTCATCGCAAGACGAAAAAAACTATAATTGATGATTAACTTCATCACGTCAGTCGAAAGAAGGAAATAATATGGAGCCTGAAGCAAGATTTCCCGGGAAATCTCGGAGGAGTGATTTAATTGAGTACCTATGTAATAGTTTTTCGTAAGCGTATTTCAAATTCATCAAGTTACCGTTTGCAGTTTTCACTATCGCCACTAGTTGCCCGGCCACACATTGCTGCGGCTCAAATTTCTTATATACAAAATGACCAAGCTCCACACAAGCTACCCAGCCACACGTTTTACAATATTCTTTTTTACAGAAACCACAAAGCAGAATTTAATATATTTTCAGATGAAAACCTTCTCCATGAAAAATCACTTTGAAATGTTTGAACAATATATACATGTATACATATATATATATATATATATATATATATATATAGAGTGACCAACCTCAGTGCAAAAATTTACAGTAACTAAACGAAGGAGCTGGTTAAAAGACGTTTCTATATTAAACTTCAGTTGATCTGAGCCAACATTACAACATAATAATTCTATTTTATAAAACTGTAGGCCCGGCGAATTTTTAACCATAAACCTACATTAGTGGAATGTGATAATTTTCATTAAATGATCCCAATACTCGATATACACAAAACAATAAGCCGACGAAGAAATAATTACGTCTCTCTTCAATTCATCAATGATGACAACGATATTCAGAATCAAGGGACATACCAAAATTATAAAATAAAATAAAATTGAAATAAAATGTATCCTTCTAGGTAGAGCACTCTTAAAAATCATCACATTGTTTTTCGGACTGATATGTTAGGGTTGTCACATGGCATTGGCCTATTAGATTTTTAGTTGTGTTTCTTTTCCAAATTTGCATTTCATTCGTGCTTAACTATTTTTCTAACATGCTTTTTTACAACCAACACGGAATTATTTGACAATTTTCAATTGTGTTGAAATAAATAATAAATAAGACTTGTCAATTCTTCATGGTTAAGGGCAATGGGAAAAAGTGCTTGGAGCTTTTTGTTACGCTTCTACTATAAATTAATTTTCACAAAGCGCCCCATGCTTTCTCACAGAAATGAATTTCGCATTATTTAAATATATGTCCATATTCGAGGACTCATTTTGCATGCAAGAATTAAGTTCATTCGCCGAGATTTTTCATATCCGGAAAAACGAATTCTTAGATTTGTGTCCATCCAAATTAGTACATTAATAATGTATTTGTGTAATATGGGGTTACACTACACCGCAACCTTACTGTCTATTGAGCCCCCCATTAGAGCTGCCCACTACTGCGCCATCTACAGCTCGCCTTCTGATTCCAGAATACTACTGAACCCAATATTTAGGAATGCTTCAAGGAGGTTATATCCTCATTTCTATAAGTTTCTTGTCCAAATCATTCAATCCGTTGGCTCGCAATGGCGAGGTATTCTCTCACCAGGTCAATATGAGTTTCCTCCTCCTACACGCAGAATTTACACTCTTCAGTTTCTGATGAACCCATTCTAATCAAATGCTTCCTGAGGCGACAGTATCCTGTAAGGAAGCTAATGAGGAGGTGTAATTTGTTACTACTGAGATCCAGGTATTCTTCAAATCCTGCAGTTTCAATGTTCCGAACTTTGCGAAATGATCCATTCCTGGTAGATTCTGCCAGTATTTCTCTTTCGGTTTCCTCCCCCGAAACTTTCTTATAGGTGGATTTTCCTATACCTACCACAGAAAGGTTCTGGACCAGTAACTGGCATTCGTGCTACCTTTCTGGCCTCTTCGTTTATTAGTACATACGAAAAAGTCTAATATATTTTTTATATATGAATGTTTTGATGAGTGACATAATGAGAATGGGGGTTATATTGTAGAGTGAGCTAGACAGAAAACAAAAGTATTAGTTATCATTCGTTTTGTTTGGAAAAACCTTCCAAATTCAGGCCTTACGCAAGTTCGGAAATAATTAGGAAATTTATTTTCGATTTGATTTATCTTGAATACGATGCAGTCCCTTTAAATTTCGTTTCCAATACACTATCATGTACTGATGAGATCAAAGGTAGCTATCACTAATTGCGCCAATTATTTTTAACTTGAGTAATTTATATTTCAATTCCCAGGAGATGTTGATTTAACTTCGTGTCACGGGTATTCATTATTTCGGCATGTCACGACGTACTGTGAACTTTATAAAGTCGTAAATTACAGGGATGTTTGATATTGCCTCGTGAGTTCAGGTTTTATGTTTTATGTCTCACATCATAGCGATCACTTAAATACAGACGGAGAGTCAAATCCAATTCATACAATGTCAACTCTTATTCACTCTTTATGATTTTTCGATTACATTTCCCAAGAGAAGAAAAGAAAAGACGGTATATCGAGGGTATTTTATTTTTTGATATCGCCATTATTTTCTGATACGGCCACATTCGTAACGATATTTTGACTCCAGTTTGTTTTATTTAACTGCATTATTTTCACTTGAATCTGTGTGCTTGATTCGTAAGTATTTTCATGCCGTACCCTTGATGCCAAAGCACGGGTATTCCACTAGATCTTCGGGACATGATGTTCACCTTCCTATTCCTTCCTCTGAATTAACAAGAAAGTCTTCTGAATTAACAAAAATGCATTTATAATGCTAAGAAAATCTACAATGACGGCGAATTAAAATCTATAACTTCCGTGGCCGATTTTCGGAAACGAACAAAATCTTATTTTCTTGATAGACCTTATTACTCTTTAGGGGACTATTATTTCGATTTGTCGAAAAAAGTATAATTTAAAACACAATAAAGTATTATATTATATATAAATATAAATATATATATATATATATATATATATATATATATATATATATATATATATATATATATATATATATATATATATTTAAATTGACTATGTTCTTATATGCTGACTTTCTAATAGACAAATTCCTGGGAAATTTTTACATTTCCGTTCAATTTAAGATATGCTTATTTTCATGTAATTTGCCACAAACTTGAAATATTTCGCCCATGCACTTCTCCATCCCAAATTTTTAAGGTGTCAAAACTTTTTGAATTTGTGCAAATTTGAATACGGTTGATCTGTATGAGAAAACCAGTTCACTTTGTCTGGTGGAAGCTGCTGAAGATGTCAAAGTGTAATGTAATTCAACAAATTTGATCGATATACAATCTTGAAGGAAATTTGATTCCCTACAAAAAACTTTTTTTAGTTAATAGACCTAAAACGAGCCATTTTCTTGTAACCGTGCCTTAAACATTGATTTGTTTTTCAATATTTTGTTGATATTTTGGATATTTGTAACTAATAGAAATATAAATATTTTTATTGATCAAAATGCTTATTCTTGAACGAAATTTAATACTCTACAAAATAGGTTTCTTAACATTTTTGTTGAATGCACTACTTTTGAAGTTATTCGACTTTGAAGTTAAATTAAAAAGTAACATTATCTTTTTTTTGCGTCAAATAACTTTAAAAGGAGTGCATTCAATGAGAAATGACCTATATGACACAAGACACCTTTTCTGTAGAGTTTCAAATTTCCTTCCAGAATGAGTATTTTGATGATTAATAAAAATTTTTATATTTCTGGTACTTAGTTCCAAATATCCAAAATATGAACAAAACATTGAATAAAAAATTTTTGTTTAAGCATGGTTGTAAGGAAACGGATCGTTTTACCTCAATTTACTAAGAGAACTTTTTTGTAGGGAATATAATTTCCTTTAAGAATAAATATCTATCAAATATTTCAGATTGACTGTTCACGAGATTTAGGTAAAAGAATGTGTTACTGTTAAAAAACCTAAAGTCGTAACGATACACCTCTCCATGGTGATTTCAAGGGCTCAAACTTTCACTATAACTTTTTTTTGTCATCATGAATAATAGTTTCACAGTATCGTTAGAAAAAAATTATCGTTTTTTTGGCCGAGTCATAGTAGCCCAGGAGTTCTAAAACAGATATGAGAACCACTCCCGCACTTCGCTCATCGCTGTTGACTTTCGATATTTTATGATCTTCGTGGGAAATTCGACTAAAAGTATGATTAATTTAAATATACGATATATTTGTCGACTTCCTTATGCTCAAATCCTGTAAAATTTTTACATTTCCCTAACACAATACTCTCCATTTCACTTTCCGATTTGCGGAAAACCGTTGAGAAATTGTGAGGCAATTAACAAGTCAATTAGAGCCGAAAACCCAGAAACGAAAGTCATTATTCATCATGACTATCAGAAACAACCGAACGAAACTCGGCAATACAGCCAATTTCAGCGATAACATTTCATTTCGACGCTTTACATTTACGAAACCGACAGCGTCGCATTTTCTCCATGAAATCGCGTTATTATAGTAAAACTTTTGACAATTAGGGACGGAGGCAAGTGTTAATTTAGATAAAAGTGCAAATTGCTCAGACGTATTACTTTCACCTTTCGCCGAATTACAAAACGCCGTAAATTACGAGCGTATATATAGAAAATATTACGAGCCAAATGGTTTATGTCCGTCCTACGCATGTGTGTAGGGCACGCCACGCACCTCAAATGGCCCATCGCCACGCACTCAATCAAAAACTAAGAAGCTAACATTGCGCCAACACGCTATTTTGATAATTTTAAAGTTACACGCGCCTACTAGATAATATAATTTCCGTTTTTGATCACCAGACTCGTGTTATTGGATTACAAATGTGCTGGCATATCAGGCGGTACCAATTTCATTGAATTGACGCTATTATAATATATGAGGTTTTTATGAAGCTATTGAGAACATAACTTTCTCTCTTCGTTAGCATATAATGTGACATTAACCTTAACAGTCTCAGCATGATATTCTTCACGATAGTTTTGACGAGTACTTGTCACGTGATTCGCATTTTCCTGCTGCCTTTGATTATACAGGGCTGTTTCCGATGTTTAAAGGAGTATTCTTTGGAAATAATGCCACAATTTCAAATTTGCAGATCAGTATTTTGTCAGTACAGGATATAAGTAGGAATAGTTAGTTATAATTCTTTAAAAATAAAATCAATACGGTCTTTAAAAATAAAATTTTATCATTCTGTCTAATGTGCAATTCTATTTTAGTCAAATCGGTTTTATTACATTTTTTCTATTGTCTAATCGTTTTAATACTTTAATGACCACTGAAGTATCATAAATGAATTTGTCGATCAACCTTCTATGACACTGTGAATATTAAAAGAAATCAAACAAAATAATTTTGGCCAACAAACAGTTGAAAACATGTACCAATTATGGTAAGAATATCTCGATAGACTTTGCAGGTCTAAAACTAAAAAAATTCAATAGTTTGATTTCTCGCTCAAAATCCTCAAAACACCATGCTTATTTGACAAAGTGGCATTATTTTTAATCAGAGTACTCCCTTGAGCATTTTCTACTTACTTATGAAACATACTGTATGACGTGACTGTTACTTAATGAAAATCAACAAACAATTGATTATAAAGGGACACATTATTATCGTAACATCCTATCTATACCTAGCGTTTTCAACTACATGCTGGCATCTTTAGATATAGCTTCGTATAAAACCTGACGTTTCTGTTTTTATATCTTCAAGATAGGAAATCGACATCAATGGAGCAAATAAGTCATTCATCTGCTTGAGCAAGCTAATGAGCCGAGTGTTTGGCTCATGGACTAGATTCCGGTTTCAAACTTCAGACTGGATAAATCAACAACAAATTGATTATAAAAGCACACTTTTCATTATCGCGACCTATCATCTATAGTTAACGCTTTAAGGTACATGCTGGTATCATCAGATATAGCTTAATACAAAACCTGACATTACCGCTTTTGTAGCTTCAACATAGGAAATCGACATCAATTGTGTAGATAAGTCATTAATTTGCATGAGCGAGCTAGTCAGTCTAGTGTTTTGCTCGTGGACTAGATTCCAGTTTCGAACCAGACAGTCGACTGATACACCAAGAGTTTTTCTCATAGTATTTCTCTTGGCTTGAGTAAGTTTCTGCTTGCATAGCTAAAAAGACGAATACTAAGCAAATTTTCATCCTCTGAACCGCACTTCACCTCCTCTCTTCCAGAAGTTATCCAGTTTCTCCTATTCATAATGCATTTGTACATACGATTGTATCATCTGATCTGGCTAAAGGAGATCCTCACCAACTCAAGCCTTTCGTCTCCCTCGCACATACTTGAAGGAATTAACCATATGACCTTCCCTTTTTATTTATCTGCTGGATAAATTGAATAGTTACAGTTTCCAGCTCCACTTTATAAATTCAGTAATCCTGCATTATCCTCCTTGAGGTCCCTGAAAGCCATCCATTGTGGGAGTAAGACATGTTAGGTTCCCTTAATTGCATTTTGTATTCTCTTTTGATAACTTCCGCCATCATAACATATTTTATACGTGTATTTTCTTGTCTATGCAATAATCATTTTATTTTTCTCCATTGTCCACCTGTCTCCTCTGGTTGTTGTTATCTTTTTCGTTTTTCATTTTCTTGCTGATGACTTATTTCAGATGAATAATGATGGACTCATCGTTCAAAGATTTGCCACTTTGAGGAAGTTATACTTTATACTTTGAAAACTGGGACAAAAAGGCTAAGGATTTTAGGAATCTGATATCATCAATTAATGAAAAATGTTCTGTGATTAGAACCGGTGTAGCGACTACTTCGCGATTAAAATTCGATTAGGATTCGAACACAATACACCAGCTTCACAGATCACTCAACCCTGCTCCACAAGGTGTGTATTTTTTAAATCATCTTGAGTTTGAACCAGTTTGATGATATTTACTTATCACCTTACCAAATCTCTAATTCACCTGATGTTCTGTAATAGGTCTCCATCCTTCTCGTAGCAATATGATACACATGAAGAAGTCATTCACCCTCGCTCACACCTATAGCGACCGCTAAGTACTCTTCCATACTATCGATCGCTCTGATTACCCCTAATAATAGCGGAGTAGAAACTATTCTCGCTTTAAATTATTCATAAGACGTTCGAGTGCGAGAGGCGAAGAACGTTTATCTACCCTCCACATTGAATTTCTAGATGCATTTCAAAGAACAAGGGGTAGAAATCGACAAGAGTTCATCTTCTATAAACTTTGCGTTGCGATGAATTTTAAAGGCGCCACAAATTCAGTCCACTCGTTCTGTATAATACGATCTATAAAAAGCGTTATCGAGAACTTTCCAATGTAATGGAATCGGTCATTAGGGGGATGAAATGACTCAGATCAAAGCGTCTTTTCACCTGAAATGGGAGCGAAGTGCTAGGTAATCGGCTGATTGGGATATCAGTTTTACCATTTCATCTATTATGAAAAGTATAAGTGGATTGAGTAGATTTATGTTCATGAATTTTGATCAAAGTTGTTAGGATCACTTTTCGACCAGTCGGAAGATATGTCCATTGGGAGTTCAGTGAGAAGGAATTCGTTAGAATTAACGAAAAATAATTTCTGTTATTAGAAGCAGGTGGTTGTGCTTCCAAGATATTAATATTCATTTTTTAAACTAATTGACCACATTTATTTACCGTTATTTAAGTCATGAACATAACATGAAGCACCGTTGACATAATTTTTTTCCAGTTTTAACTAAGAAACACATAAAAGTTTCAGAATATATGGCGTCTCAAAGATACATACTTCCTATAATAGGCTTAAAACCTCTTGAGTAAATTTGAATATATTGTCAAACTTCTGCCAAGTGTTTTCTGAAACATTTAACGAATTTGTTCTGTTTTTGAGCGCTGTAGTTTTCGCTATTGTTTATAGTTATTGTATGAATAAAGATACCATTCATTGGAACTTATAAATCCAGATTTCTTGAAAGATTATAGGAGAAGATTCAATCATTGCATAATATAGCTTATTAATTATCTGTATTTGTGGAATTCTGGACTTCCAGTCTATAAAAATATATCTGAAACAAAAATAAAAGGAAAGAATATTTGATTAGTAAATGGCAAGAAAAGAAAATAGCTGAAAAATTAAATTCAATTAATTCGTAGGATTGAATGGAAAGTATCTGATTTATTTTTGTTTCAGATATATTTTTATAGACAATGGAAGTCCAGAATTCCAAAAATACAGAAGAAACATTGTCGAAACCATTCAAACTAACATTATTAATTATCTATTTAATCTACTGAAAGTTTATGATAATGACTAGCAGTTCACAGTTTTCAAGAATTACTTTTCTTTTTCTAGTTTAGATTCAATCAGTGTTGCTTACATGGGATTACACAGTGTATGATACAAATCACTGTTGTAATTTATTCTAAAGAGAAAACTCAGTAATGTGACTACATTGAGTTTTTCTATTCTACAATAAAGGTTGGATTTAAAAACCTTCGTCCCTGAAATTCAAATTTCACTATCATTATAACGTATTGTCTATGAGCAATAGTGGTGGAGTCGTAAGCGCTACCCTTGCTTTGCACCCTGTTTGAATTATTCTCTGGTCAGTAGATTTCGGAACTGGTACTACCAAATTCGCAATCACTGTGAGATAAAACTGAGCTTGTGTTGTAGTTCGGATTGTGCTCAAGAATTAAAATTCACTTAAACTTTTCTTCTTACTTTTTAAGTTAACGTATTGATTAATCTTATTACAAGATTCGGAAGATTTAACTTGATGAACTTATTTTATTCGGAAGAATTTAATGCAATAAGCCCATCCAAGTCTTCAATTTTGGTTTTCAACACAAAGAATTATTAAAAAAAATAATTTATTCAATGCGAAGTTAAAACAACAACAAGAGGAAAGTTACTTAATTAATCTTGATGTTCTAATCTAGTGAGAGCTTATATAAAACTAAAAGTGATGAATCGGCATACAGTTGCGTCATACATCATTAAAATGGAGCAGCTGTACTCTGAGCACATATATGTAAATATAGTCAACTTGAAATGTTCAAAAAAGCAAAGCAAACTATGTTTTGATACTACTTATAATATTTCCCGGATTTCGCTGATTTAGAACGAGAAGGTAATAAAAGACCTATTTCCGGAATAATTCGTTAATTCTTTAATTCAAAGGTTAGATGTCAAATCTATGTATATATTCGTTTCTGAATTACTAAGGAAAACCAGATTATATCAACATACGAGGCCCGCCTTTCTAATGCGTGTTAATATTGAAATGGAAATTTTGTTTATTTTATAAAAGAATTATTGTCCTATAAAACTTTGCTTGCATTTGTAATTTTAATGTTTCATATTATCTTGATCGCCATAAACTAGTCTATAAAACCTACTTTCGGGCAATAAAAACAGAACCTCAATTAGCTTGATGACGAATTTCAGAATTAAAAGTGGTTGTTGGGCGCCCGTATTAGACTATCTGCCAGAATATAGTTTCCGTAGAAGCGAAATAGTAATGGCGACATCAATGTTCATTTAATTTTGGACAATTTTTTGGAGTTTGAACTATTTGAAATAATAAATTAATTACATCATTGAAAAGAAGTGAGGAAAACAGTGCCACACTATAGTGCTTCATTGTGGATATACATGTGTATAAATATATAAATATATATATATAGATATATATATATATATATATATATATATATATATATTATATATAATATATATATATATATATATATATATATATATATATATATATATATATTATATATCAAGGCTGCCCAACCTCAGGCCCGCGGGCCACGATGTGGCCCGCGAACGAATTTTGAATGGCCCGCCGCCCGCGTGAGCAAAATTGCCTGCCTAAAGTACATGCAGTTCGATTATATTATGGACTATTCACATGCGTCAATTCAGGGTTTTATTTGAAGAATATATCAGCGAATATGTAGAGTTACAACTGTACTGCGTTGTGAGATGGTTTTCTAAGAGAATCCTGTTGAAAAATTTCTTCACCTTGAGAGAGCAGGTGTTGGAATTTCAGAAGAAGAAAGGGTGTTTCATTTGGAAACTGATTTACTGAAAAAAGAATCCTGGTTGAGTGATTTTGCATCTACTGTTGACATTATCAATTACCTCAATATTTTAAATCTCAAATTACAAGGAAAAAGTTGTTCACTTCCGACCGCGCTTTTGACTATGCTTACTTTGATAAGAGGATTCAAAGCTGAATTAAATCTGTTTTCAATGAATTAAGCCAATGAAAATATTGCCCACTTTCCTACACCCAAAGAAGTGAAAGAGAAGCTCAATATCGACACTATCCATTGTACTAAGTAGGAATCTAAAATTAGATGCTTATTAAATGTCGTTTCAGAGCAGATTCCAGGAGTTCGAAGTATAAAAACAAATTGACAAATTTTTGAGAATCATTTTACGAACAGTTTGACTGAAATAATAAGTCATCCTGCTAATATTCAGTTGGAACTCACAAATCGTCAAAATTATTCTGCAATAAAAAACTCTTTTCAGAAAACATATTGTCTCAAAGTAAGAAACTTCTTCAGAAGAATTTGTAGATTTTTGGAAACTGGTACCAAAAGAAAATTTCACTGAAATAACTAACCTGGCCTTCCAATTTCTAAGTAGTTTCGGTTCAACATATGTTTGTAATCCGAATTACTTATATAAAAAATAAATTCTATTGTTGTGTCTTTCAACATCTGATTTGACGCCTAATATAGGAAAATTATTGAAACAAAAAACATTCAGAAATCACATTGATTGTGCCAATTTTTAAGTTTGATTTTAAATTTTGTCAATTGTATTTCTTTAAATAGCAGAATATGCTGTTAATGTTATTATTTTAATTGAACTGTCAGTGGTCAGTGGCCCGCCTGTGATTTTTGAATCGTACTTTTTGCCCGACTGGTAAAAAGGTTGGGCAGCCTTGATAAATATATATATTATATATATATATATATATATATATAAATATTTATATATATATAAATATATATATATATAAATAGAATTTTATTTTATATATATATATAAATATATATATATATATTATATATATATATATATATATATATATATATATATATATATATATATATATATATATATATATATATATATATATATATATATATATATATATATATATATATATAATATATATATATATATATATATATATATATATATATATATATATATATATAAACTATTTCTCTTTTTTCTCGTTTTATTGAATTAACAGAAAAATAATAGTTCAAAAAAATAGGTACTTCTTCAATATTTAGGTCGTGACAAAACATTAATATTTCAATAAAGTATCTTTTCAACTCTTGAGCTCCTCTCATAAAAATCAAGGAAAAAAGAAAAAAAAAAAATATATATATATATATATATATATATATATATATATATATATATATATATATATATATGTTTATGTATATAGCTTAATGATTCATCAGTAATCAAAATCAGTATTCGGGGTTGCTCAAGAGAAGCTGCTCGACGACAATTCCTGTTTGTCGGTTCCGAATAAACTGTTTGAAACAACTTCAGAGTCAATAGTAAAATGCGTGTAGTGCCTTTCCGTCGAAAAAACCTATTATTAGCTTTCAGAGGGGTTGTCTCATGCATAGGGAAAATACGTTCAACGATCAGTATCGTGCACAAGAAGAAGTACATCCCCTATCCCGGCATATTTTATCTGATTTGTTACGTGCGTGTACGGCAGGGGTTGTATATGATAATTCAGAAAACCCACGAAGCAGATTATAGAAATAAATATGAAAAAATTGCAAAACATTTGAGAGGTTACTACAAGACAAAAAAGTATATGTATGTATATAAATATATATATATATATATATATATATATATATATATATATATATATATATATATATATATATATATATATATATATATATATATATATATATATATATATATATATATATATATATATATATATATATATATATATATTTCCTTTGAAATCGATTATTATGTCATTTTATGGCGTTTGTGGTATACATATTTCGATTTTACAATGGATATGCCAATTTAACACAAAATTATGGCGGGGGGAAAAAAAGAGTAGAAATTGTAAATTATTGTAAAAATCAGGTACTATGTCATTTTAGGCGTTTTCAAGTATACAGATTCCCATTTAACATACTATATGATAATGTAATGCAAAATTATGAAGTCATGGGGAGAGGTATTAAGGACAGGGGATAAAAATAAAAAGTTTTTGAAAAAATTTAGTAGTTTTTGGGTTACCATCAGTTGTTGTTCTTCATAATAAATGAAAAAAGTGCTCGCGTACAAAGTACACATGTCAGAAGTGAAACTTCTTCGGCAAATTAAATTTTAAAACTTGTTTATATTTATATCAATATGAAGCTTCAGATTTCCATGACTTATTAGAGGGAGGAAAAAGAGAATTTAGAAAAGAGAATTTATGAAATATTTTTATTTTATATTTTATAAGAAATAGTACATGAAATTCTCAAATGACGGGTGACAAATTAAAGTGTCACATGTGATTTGTAAATATTAAAATTTCCCAACCTTCAAATGTCAAAAATAGAGTGTATTCATTCTCGACCTCCCTTTCTCTCCCACTCACTCTCTCCCTCCTCTCGCTCCATGGCTACGTGCTTCATGCTACGTTCTCCCTATCTCACTCTCTTTCAATCGCTCCCTCCCTCTTCTTGAAATCACGTCCGTTTCATCCGTAACAATTTTACCCTCATGCGCAATGTTGCGCACTTCAAAAATATGTACTGCGCATGCGCAAACCGGATTACCTAACAGTGACGTGAAAGTAATAATAATTCAATTTGCAGCGGATTTTGTCTTTATATACCAGTAGCAGGCTAGTCGAGTTAGAAAGCTGACTTTATTAAACAGTTAACGTCACGAATTTCGTGACCTTTTCAAATCTTATGACACTCTGTAAATGTTGCTCTAAGTGCCTCTAGATTGTTTTGATCACACACTGCATTGATTCGTTTTTTCATTTCAGTTTCAAGTTGTAAAGCTCATGACGATGTGAGAGTTAGAAAAGTACTTACATTATTAATTGTATCTTATTTGGTCTTTATTTTCAATCATCAGAATTATTATTTTTTTATAGTATTCTAGTAATGAAGGCAGTTGACAATGTCGAAATGAAGCGATATCAAGAACAAGGGATTTTATTTGGTCCTCTGACCTCTAACCTGATGATTTCCAAACCTTTTGATATATATATATATATATATATATATATATATATATATATATATATATATATATATATATATATATATATGAGTTCAATGTATTCACTCCGACCGAGAAGAGTTAACTGAAATGGCGAATGTGATTTTGCCGAAACGTCGAGCAGACATCAACGAAGACGAAGCCCATACGCTGATACAAAACCCGGGAAACCAGACGACCATATAATATATATACTTATATATATATATATATATATATATATATATATATATATATATATATATATATATATATATATATATATATATATATATAATCTCTTGATAATTATTAGCAATAACAGGCTGGTTGAATCTTACACACTGCGGCATTCCATTCCCATCATTGTACAGAAGCCGCAAGATAGAACGCACGTAAAAACTGTTCAAAGTTAATATTATTGCTAATAATTATCAAGAGATTAAAAATAGATCATAGGCAACAACAATTCGAATAAATAATATATATATATATATATATATATATATATATATATAAACATATTAGGATCAGGTAAGCGGCCGGTCGGGAAATTTAAATTCTTATTTTCTCATCAACTCAATATTTCGTCACCATTTGTGACTTCATCAGGAGTAATACTATAATAAAAATAAATTACATCAATAACGAACAATTAGATACACATACACATATAGATTACCTCCGCCAGGTGACAAACCGAAGATTGACACTCGCATTGCACCGAAACTAGTCAGGCTGATTTTCACCCAGTTGTGTTGCATCCGTTGAATGTTGTGTTTGTATTATAATTTTACCAAAACTGTAGACCTGTAAGTTTTATTTGTGTGTTTTCCAGAAATTGCTCATTATTGATGTAATTTATTTATATCATAGTATTACTTCTGATGAAGTCACAAATGGTGACGAAATATTGAGTTGATGAGAAAATAAGAGTTTCAATTTCCCGACAGTGCGCTTACCTGATTTCATAATATATTTAAATTGAAGTACGGTCGATAACAAGATTTTTCAATTATATATATATATATATATATATATATATATATATATATATATATATATATATATATATATATATATATATATATATATATAATCTTTTGATATATATATATATATATATATATATATAAATAAATAATGCTTCTTATGTAAATTCAACGTTCAAAAGACGCAATGCATGTTGCATTTGTTCGACAAGTTTGAGAGCTTCATTTGGCCTACTTCAGCATTCTTCGCATGCCGCTGTCTCGAGTGTGTAAACCTCTGAACGAAGAAAAATTATCGCATGCCCATTTCATGAAACGGCCCTCATCCTATGCTCCAAACCATTGACAAACGTCTTATCTCGAATTCTACGTTCAGACAGATGATACAAAATTACTTCCTCTCAACTGTTCAACAGTCTGAAATGGACTTTTCGCCTTCAACTTACACACTGCGGCATTCCATTCCCATCATTGTACAGAAGCCGCAAGATAGAACGCACGTAAAAACTGTTCAAAGTTAAATGAATTCTTCGAGTTCATTTGTGAAACTTTCCAAATGGGGAGTATTTTTGTTTCATTTTGCTGAAACTACTCGGGAAATATAATTCCCATCCAACTCGTGAAGTATATTTTTTCGTTATCGCATTAGTCTCCATTATCGGAATGAAATAATGTGGACTGAAAAATTTTGTTTACTCAATTATCCTCCTAGAGGAAGAATTTGAATCATTACGTGTTATGGGGAACTATACCTTTCAATTTTATTTTGAAAAATAAATTAATTGATAATAATCATACTAATATATGAATAGGTAACATTTCTGTATTCTAGCAAATTTCTTGAGACATATCTTTCTTAATTCTCTTAAAAATCACACGAATATTGACCAATTATTATTTTATATTTAATGATGATGGTGTTCTTCAATATGGTGTAGTAAATCAAATGGTTGATTTGAGTTTTCTAATACTACGTTTTCATAAAACGAAATTTTTGTAGTTTATTGGAGTTTACTCCTCAAGAAACGATTTTCGTATTTAGCCGGATGTATGAAAATTCTATGAGGAGTAAAATTCAGCGTTAACTAAAAGTGAAATGTTACGCTCCTTTGCACAACGTACTATGCGCACCTTTTACGAGATTATTACTATACCGCCGCATATATTAAGGTATACCGGCAACAGTTGATGCATGTATAGTTATTTTTCTTCAAACGTCATATAAGTGATAACTTTTGTGACGTTCCTCGAAGACATTAAGTGTGATTTATATGACTAGGAGTATAAGTACTTATACTCCTAAGCGTATAAACACATTATAGTACTATGAATTTATTCACGATGGTATTTATTATTTATTCGTAATATTTATAGTAAAAGTACAATTATGAAGATTTGCATCATTTAAGAATCCTCCACTTCTTGCAATATCAGTACTATTCATAACAACTTTTCCAGAGTGAACGGCATTTACAAATCCATTACTTGTATCGGGTTCATTAAATGAAGATTGTTCGAGATTTTCCGCGGAGCTAGGTTGACGAATTCTCTTAGCAATTTTGGTTTTACTTTGCACAGAGTCATGGATGTACCCTTCGGCAACTGCATCAGATTTCCAAGCCCCATGCCTTTTCAGCGTAGTGATATCCACCCCACTATCAACAAGCATTGTTGCGGAAGTTCTTCTTAAGCAATGCCCTGTATATTCTTTCCAATTTGGAATCTTCAGATACAATGCCACGTCTTTTGCTACACTACCAATTTTATGGATACCCATAACAGCTTTATAACATTTCCCATTTTGATATTTCAAAGATAAACGTCGTACCCTAAAATCGGCAGGGCGCAAATTAACGTACTTTCTATATTTGCTCAGATATTCATCACCCAGGACGTTGAAGGTTCTACTCGTATTAGTTTTAGTGTTGGGAATGTTTATTAGCAGCAAAGAACCCATATCTTCAAGATCATCAACTGTCATATTCACTAGTTCATCGCAACGACATGCCCCAGATATTCCAAATATCAAAACTACCTAAAAAATTAAGTGTTGGTTAGCACAATGTGAAACAAACAAAATGTAATTTTATTACCTTCATCGCCAAATACTTTTCATCTGGGGCTTCAGGCAAAAATTTGCTGAACTGTTCCCTTGAGACTCTCGATTTCTTTGGCTTATTAGCTTCTCATTGCTTTTTTAAAAATGCACGCAAATTATTGTATTTTTCAATGTTCACATTATGCTTCAAATTCAACACAGACCTTATCATTGAATAATGAGCCCACAAACTAGAACTCATCATTTTCAGTGCCATTTCGGTAAAATATGCCAACAAAACGTTCTCAGAGTATTGCACTACTTTTTTTCCATTGCACCATTTGTTGAACTTAACAAACGCAGCTTCATATACTGCAGCAGATTTCGTCGGCAGCAAGTTTTGTATAGCTATTCTAGCTGCCTCTACCACCTCGGGAGGATCATTACACATTTCTAAACTCATTTTCTTCACCGAATTTGAAATATTTGTTTTAATGGATGTCAAATAAGTACGTATCCATGACAACGATACGAAAAAGGCAATAAGTTAAAAGATTCAATCTTGTTATCTTTATTAAAAAATTCGTTTCCTTTTATTGTTTTATTTCGAATGAAATTATGCACGTTTGAAGAAAAAATAGTATGTGATATTCGGAGAATAAGATTGTCTGACTCACTACGTTCGTCAGACAAACTTTCCACGCTCAGCACATAAAGTATCACTTATTCTCCTAATATCATAATATACTATTATATCTAGTGATACTTATATTTGTAACAATAAACAAAATTATTAATTGATTGAAGGTAATAAAATAATGAAAGATATAACAAAAACTAATTTGAGTGACAATGAATAACGAAGAAGAAGAAACTGAAAAACACGTGGATGCGGTTTATTTTATTATCATTATATCAATTGAATTAACGGACAGCTGTCTTCTATTTAATGTATGTATGATTAATTGATTATATCTCTTATATTATATGTTATGTTATTTAAGTTATTTTTAGAGTTCACGTCGCATATATCAGGGTATACTGGCAACAGTTGATGCATATATAGGTACCTATATATGATACAACATATACAGTGGACAGTGGACAGTGAATAAAATTATTAAGCGATTGGAGTTAATAAAATATTGAAATTTATAAAAGCTGACACACACAATTTTTTATTGGAAAATACATGAATTTCTGGCAGTTTTTTTTTCTTATGGACGAATTTCAAGAGGAACTAACGCTCATAATTATAAATCTCCAGTTAGAAATGTCCGGTATATATGTACCCAGCTTTTGCGGCACTTTGATAACCAGATGTAAATGCACAGACGAGTTTCTGAAGAGAACCTGTTAGATTATTGTCGTCACAATTTTGTTCCTATTCGAAGTAAGGAGATCCTTAATTGTATAAGTAAAAGCGTCGGTGATAATATAGACATTTGTTGAGGTAATAAAGAGTTACCTCCTTTGCTTGCTTCGTGGTGAGATAAAAAGTATTTTTGTATCCGATTCCATAATTATCTCAAAATAAGAAGAAGTTAAGAACTTCCTGGGAAGATCGAATCACAAACATCTAAGTCCTCTGAAAAATTGGTTAAGAAAGGGAAGAAACCGTCAGCTCGGTTAAGGGGAGAAAATTGCAGTATCTGGGGCACATCATGCGTGGCGAGAAGCACAGCATCTTACGTTTAACAATTCAAGGGAAAATAGAAGGCAAAAGAAGAGTGGGAAGAAGACGAATTTCATGGCTGATAAATCTGAGAGAGTGGTTCGGATGTAGTTCAAGACAACTTTTCAGAGAAACTGCCTCGAAAATCATCAGAATGATTGAGTCTTATGTTTAACTTCATCAAAACCTCATTACTAAAGCAAAGTAACTATGGATTTTTCACTGTACCAAATAAGTACTTGATCGCTTCTAGCAGTGGAGCTTTTAATAAATCTCATAATAATAGCTTTGTATTTCACACAAAGATATCAGAAATCAAACTTCAAGCATTATTATTAGTATAAAATTATACTTTACAAACCAAGGAAGGAAATATTCTGTCTTCTTTCACTTATCAAAATATTCAAACATGCATTTCAGTTTTCCCTATACAATCAAATCATATTCTTAATCCCATCTGAATATGAACAGAAGCACTCAGTAGTTCGTAGGAGTTTATTGTACGTTCAAAAACTTCGCAAAGTGTGCAGAAGCTTACTATGAATGCGCAATGCAAAACACATTTCCAGACTTGTTTATTGCAATTTGTGGTCTTTTAATAAAGGTAGAGAATTGTCGCCGAGTTTGCGTAAAGCTTGAACTCCAGTATGTAGTAAATTAATTTGCGGTGACCACACAGAGTTATTTGCGGGCCGACGTACGAAACACGTTTTGAAATTTCATGTGGGTCGTTACTCTGCATGTCTCTATAAAGTCAGTAATTTAATTTCAAAGTTCTAACAACGTTTTCGGTGTTTGATGTGAGTCTAAGTAAATCGAGCTCTAGACGAAAGGAAGATTACGTTTAAAGAACAGCGTGCCATTCAATTTGCACATGGGTTATTTATAAGAACGGCACAAAGAAAAAAACTCGTGACCAGCAGAGCTCTTTTAATAAGGTCGTATTTTGGGTGCGAAATGCATCACTGGATGCGATTCTAACGAATTAAATTACCTATATTTTTATATATAGGTGTAATAATTATTAAATAAAATGGCTCCGTAGCTCAGTGATCAGTGCGTTGGACTACTGAACAGAAGGTGACTGGATCGAATCCCGGCCGAACCAACGATTTAATGCGGAGCTACCTCTTGGAAGGAGATGGCAAACCACCGAGAAGTGTTCTGCCTAGTAAAGCCTCTCTATAAGGACGTTTCGAACAGTCGTAAAACTATAGGTCCCTTCTATTCGTATATCACTGTATCACGCACAACACGAATAGTTGTAGAGAGGTCACCTACGCCCGAAACCGGGTACGGCACCGGAAAAAGAAGAAGAAGAAGATATTTTTAAAGATCACGCTTGAATAGCAAATCGAATTGAAAAGTTGAAAATAATTCATTTTATTGGAAGGAAGTTCCTTACGGCAGGCGTGGAGGAGATAGGGATTTTGCTGCGGGACCAGAACTGAAAAATATGCGAGACTAGACTGAGTGACGAAAGTCACGCTTTTAGTTAACACAAGCGAATATTGTATACCTTTCTCTTTCTGTCTCTTTCTTTCCGTTCTCTCATCCCTTCTCTTTCTGATCCTACTCCAACACGTCAATCGCCAATGCATTATATGTACTCATTAATTCATGTACTGGGTGTCTGATTAAGAGAGTCGCGCGGCTGTATCTCACAAACTATTCGTCATAGAGACTTACGGTAAAAAAATTTTATAACCAAAGTGGCCAACAGAAAATCCTGGAAATTATTTTCAGGTTTTTAAGATGGCCGCCAGGGGGCGTAACCGCCATCTGAAACTTTTAATGTGATTTTTTTCTGAAATTCATCTAGCGAATATACCAAAAAAATATTTTCTGTTTAAAGCTCAGCTTCATTCGAGTCATTTTTATTTGACACTTTTTGACGTATCTATTGAAATGAAGTGGTGGGGGTTGATTCAATGTTTTTTTGAATAAACAGCTGTAACTCCTGAACGACTGAACGGATTTCAACAAAGTTGATCTCGTTGGGAAAAGCATTTATTGCTTCATCGAAAACATTTCATCTGTGGTCTGTAAAATTTTTATTTATGCCGGTAGAGAGCGTCATTTGATGTAGTAACAGAAAATTGCTAATTTCTTTTAAAAATTAAATGCAATAACATAACTTTTTTCCTAGATAATATATTGTGATGATGCCAAAATAGGTTAGTGAAAACCGTATCTCGATATATTATTCCTAGCCTAAAATATCGAAGAAAGAAAATTTAGTTATCATATGATTCAAAAAGACGCCATTACACCGGTATTTATTTTCATTTATCTGTATTTTTTCCAAGAATCAATGATGAAATTTAATAATTTTATGATTTTCAAAAAATGACATTCTTATTTCAAAAACTTCAAAAAAAAAATCGAGTGGGAGCATAATAACCAATGTAATAATATGCAAGTGCAATGTAGTCAATATATGAAGAGCAGGCCATGGAGGAAAATCATATGCCTAAAATCAACTTGTCAACAAATACTAAAATTATACATATAGTGGCAGTTTAATAAGTTTTTGTGGCACACAGAAGTAAGGATTGAAAAATATTGAAATACATTTTACAAACAATGAAGCTGTTGATATCACTGACGGTATATTTTGAAATTCTTCAAAATGTGGCATTGGCACAAAGAATATACAGTGCTCTATATTCGGCGTCTACGCCATGCGAGAATTTTTCCGCGTTTAGTCCGAAATTTGCGTAATACTGGCAGCTTCGACCCTATAAATTTCAGATGAAAATTCTGTATTTTCTTCAAATATGCCCAGCAAATTCTCGCATGGCGCGAACGCCAATTTGGAAATCGAGTTCTATATAATCTTTGTGCCATTGCCGCATTTTGAAAACTTTCAAAATATACCGCAAACATATCAACATCTTCATTGTTCGTAAATGCATTTCAATAGTTTTCAGTCCTCACTTGTGTGTGCCACAAAAACTCATTACACTGCCATTATAAGTTCATTTTTAATATTTGTTGACAAGTTGATTTTAGGCGTTTATTTTTTCATTCATGGCCTTCTCTTCTTATTCTGACTACCTTCTTGCACTTTCACAAATTATATTCATTGATTATTATGCCCCTAAACGATTTTATAAATTTTTTTTGAACTAATAATACTAGTACTATATGATAATCATTGAATTATGAAATTTCATCATTGATTCTTGGAAAAATATAGATAAATGAAAATAAATACCGGTGTGATGGCGTCTTTTTGAATCATATGATAACTAAATTTTCTTTTTTCCATATTTTAGGCTAGGAATAAGATATCGAGATACGGTTTTCACTAGCGTATGTTGGCATCATCATAATATATTTTTATGGAAAAAAAGTTATGTTATTGCATTTAATTTTTAAAAGAAATTAGCAATTTTCTGTTACTACATCAAAAAACGCTCTCTACCGGCATAACTAAAAACTTTACAGACCACAGATGAAATGTTTTCGATGAAGCAATAAATGCGTTTCCCAACGAGATTAACTTTGTTTAAATCCGTTCAGTAGTTCAGGAGTTACAGCTGTTTATTCAAAAAAACATTGAATCAACCCCCACCACTTCATTTCAATAGATACGTCAAAAAGTGTCAAATAAAAATGACTCGAATAAAGCGCAGCTTTAAACAAAAAATATTTGTTTGGTATATTCACTAGATGAATTTCAGAAAAAAATCACTTTAAAAGTTTCAGATGGCGGTTACGCCCCCTGGCGTCCATCTTAGAAACCTGAAAATAATTTCCAGGATTTTCTGTTGGCCACTTTGGTTATAAAATTTTCTACTGTAAGTCTACGACGAATAGTTTGTGAGATACAACCGCGTGCCTCTCTTAATCGGACACCCGGTACAAGCAACTCGAAAACGTCAGATGTGAATTATCGAAATAATTTTGTATAAGTTATAAGCATGAAAGAACAGTTCACGATAGGAATCAGATATGGCATAATGAAAAGATAAAGCTTTACAAATTTAATCCATAAAATAATGACTGAGTATTGTAGGTTTATTATTCTCTAGTTATATACACTCTTGCGTCTAATTTTTACATTGCGTTGACGACCGAGTGGTCTAAGTACTGAACCCTGGTGTACCGTGCCGTATTTCGTTCGAATAACAAAGTTTACTCCTGGCTTTTTAAATTTTTTCATTTACAATCTCCTAAGAGCTCTTAGTCACACATTTGAATAAGAATTATTTCAACTTGGATTAGTATAAGTTAGGGGGCGTTCAAGTATTACGTAACGCAATTTGGGGGGGGGGTTCTGGTAAAACGTTACGATGCGTTACAGGGGCGGGGGGGGGGTTCGAACAACGCGCTACGTAACATTGATTTTTATTGAAATAAAAAACTAGAGAATTTGAATCTCCGAAGTTGTTAACTCTTTTCGTTTATTTTTTACGGGGAATCCCTCGATTGTATTATAAGTCAGTTTTATTTTGTTGTCCCAAGTTGGCAACTCTATCCGTTTATGTTTTATGGGGAATACCTCTACTGTATTCTTCGTCATTTATATTTTGTTTCCGTTGCCAGTTTTTATTAAGTGTTTTAAACACGTAATACACAGGAGCGAAACTACGAAACTATCTACCTACATACATACGAACATATATATATATATATATATATATATATATATATATATATATATATATATATATATATATATATATATATATATTACATACATATGTAGAGAAAGAGAGACTTTTGAAATTGGGTTTTTGATGCCAAGCATCCTGAAATGTCATGAAACGAAAAACTATCTTGGGCCTAAGTACTACTTTGCTAATCGCACCCATTTCAATAAGCAGGTTTTCAAAGTGAACACCTGCTACTAAGCGAAAATTGAATAATGCATGAAAAAAATAATGGTGGATGAAGTTAGCTAAAAATGTATGCAACGACAGGGCTAAGTCAGGAAAACGGCATAAATAAAAGATTAGTAGTAAAAGTTTATTAGGACAAATTTGAGCCCTTTTCAACATATCACATTATGTATGATTGTTTATTGAATAAAAATCTCTTGTTTTGTTTATTATTAACGAAAACACGATTAAAACAATAAAAACGGTATTTTAGCAACTTTCCGGTACTTTGCGCAACATATTTGTGACTTTTAGGTAAAAATGGTCACTTGGGCGTTACGTAACGTTTATAGGGGGGAGGAGGGGTTCATGAAAACGTTACGGAGCGTTACATAGGGGGGAGGGAGGGTCAAAAATCTTCAAAAATTGCGTTACGTAATACTTGAACGGACCCTTATCACTTCTATTGTGCGCCCAGACACGCACATGTTTCGTTTTCGCAAATTGTGGTCCCTTTGTATTATCCGAAGGAACTTCGTTCCTACCTGATGTCCCATGACACCGCTTTTCTTGTTTAAAAAATTTTGCGAAGTGCACAGTGGTTGAAACCAACGAAGGAACGTACCTCAACATTATCTCAATCCATTTACCCAAATTTAATCCTCTTTTGTGAAAAAAATTCGCGAAGTACATCGTGAGCAATTTGCAGAAGCTGTAGAGTTTGGCATATTTTCAAAAACATCGAAAAAACAAGAAATATCTTCGTAAAAATGGCGGCGGTTGGAAAATTTTCACCAAATTTTGACAGTTTAGTTTTGTAATGAAAACAATACCAGATAAAAATATTTCAGCTCATTTGGTGTAATACGAACAGCTGGAGATGTAAATATGCACATGGAAGGAAATTTTTATGAAAATTAGAAATATCTACGTAAAAATGGCGGCGATAGCAGAAATCTACCCAAATTTCAATACTTCCATTCCGCAACGGAAACAATCCCACGTACCAAATTTCACCTCATTCGACTGGATTGAACCTCCTGGAGAAGTCAATATGTACCAGGAATATATATATATATATATATATATATATATATATCTATATATCTATATATATATATATATATATATATTTATATATATATAAATATATATATATATGTATATATATATATATATATATATATATATATATATATATATATATATATATATATATATATATATATATATGTTTGTCTGGTTTCCCGGGTTTGTATCCGCGTATGAGCTTCGTCTTCGTTGAAGTCTGCTCGACGTTTCGGCAAAATCACATTGGCCATCTTCAGGTAGCTCTTCCTGGTCGGAATGAATACACTGAACTGAGTTCAGTGTATTCAGATACAAACCCGGGAAACCAGACAACCAGATTATCTCCGCGAGAACCTGAAAATCAACATATATATATATATATATATATATATATATATATATCAGACATGAAAAATTTTTCAAAAATCGGACGAGAAAAATACTACCGCACATGACTGCTTTCCTTCGACACACTACAATAGTATGTATTTTATGGGATAAAATACGACTAAAACAACCGTTCGTCACTAAGATCATATTTTTCGCACGAAGTGTATCGCTTCGATAAAAAAATCGCTTCGATAAAACAACCACAATAAATGATCCAATTAATCACAGATATGGATGTGATGAATATGGAAACAATTAGCAATATTTATATTAATTTTCGTCACCTCCCCGCCCAACCCATTCATTACACCAATGCAAATATTTGACCGACGCTACCGAATGTGAATAATTTATCAATGACCAGATTGCGTTTAATCTGACTGCAGGTCAAATTGGACACAGATGGTTATTATTTTAACAAAGCGGTCGTTGCCGTACTTATATACATATTATGATCATTTAAATACACGGAAAGACCATTTTATTATGCATAATTTCTCTTTTCGGAGCATGTAAACCTGAGTTTATCGGCTGGATCTATACTGACCGCACGTAACTACTGCTTATCTGACAAAAGCTACGCAACGGGATATCTCCTTGGACGATAAAATCGAATGGGATGAAAAAAGAAATAGGATCGAAGTCTTATATTCTCCGAAATGGTTATACGAGAGGTAGTTTGTAGATTGTGCGGAAGATGTAGAAGGTCATAGACTTCTTTCATTTTTCAATGTTCTGACATGACTTATTTGTACAAAACATTAATACTTATATAAGCTGTTAATATAAATTTCTTATATTTATATATTATGGAAAGAAGAGGCTACCCTAGACACTTAATAAATAGAATCAAGAGTCTATATAAGCATACTCGAATAGTATTAGAACTAAATGGCATACTGACAGAAGAAGTTCAAACTAATAAAGATGCAGTCTTCACCAACCCTTTTCAATATATATTTAGACGATATAATGCGCAAATGGAAAAAAGATAATATGACGAAGGAATATACCTGGATAAATACACAATCTTTAACTCCCTTTCATACGCGGACGACGTGGTACTAATCGCAGAAACAGAAAATAAACTACAAAAAGGAACATACCAACTACAAAATATTTGTACTTTATATGAAATGAAAATATCCACACAGAAAACAAAAACAATGGCCTTCGTGGGAGCCGATACGATAAGATCAAAAATATTTACTGACGAGATAATTGAACAAATAGGACAACTTCAAATATTTAGGATGTGATCTAACGTATGACTACAGCATAGATGTAGAGCAGAAATTAAATGAAATTCAGTACAGTGTGTGAAACTATTAGCAGACACCTAAAATATAATACAAGAAAAGACGCGCAGCTAAAATTTTATAAAACAATTGCAGTACCAACCCTCACGTATGGTAGCGAAATTTGGACAACAACAAGAGAGCAGCATTCAGGCACAATAAATGAAGTTTCTACTAAGGAGAGTCAAAGGATGTACAAAAAGAGACCGATTCAGAAATACTGACATCAGACATGAATGTAGACAATATTAATGATGTAATACAGGAATATAGGAAGAACTGGAAGGAACCGGATGGACGATAATAGATTGCCAAGAAAAGCCATGAAATACAATAATGTAGAGGGAGAAGAAGCGTGGGACGAACACGTTAAAGATGGGTACCGTAACAGGCAATATGCCTTATACTTGTAGTGAAGAAGAAGAAGATATATATATATATATATATATATATATATATATATATATATATATATATATATATATATATATATATATATATATATATAAATATATATATATATATATATATATATATATATATATATATATATATATATATATAATTATATATATGAATGTTTTTTTGATGCCTTGCTTTCGTGGATATTTATCAACTTCACCACGGCAATCTACAAGAAAATACGAACAATGTTGTCATCGCCAGAATAAAATGTGAGGTTATAAGGTAGTTGTAGCAATACATTTTCGAACGGATAGAAAATTGACATTAACGGAGCAAATAATAGTAATAATTATTTAAAATAACAGAACCGCAAAAACGTGAGATTCGCATGGATCCTCTAACGCCATGGATTTCAACTGCCTCAACCTTCTTCTTCTGTCTATCTGCAATTCTCCAGGTTTCTGCTCCATACAGAAGGCTGCTCTTCACCATTGTCTCGTATTTATTGAATTTCCTTTTTTTTGTTAATTCTTTGCTCCATTAAATTCTATTATATATATATATATATATATATATATATATATATATATATATATATATATATATATATATATATATATATATAAATATATAAATAAATATATAAAAATATATATATATATATATATATATATATATATATACATTATTTCCTGGACAAATTCAGATATAGCTGATTTTCAAAATTAACTACAGGGATGCAATGCACACAAATAAATCGATAATATTCGAGTTCAAGGAAATATAACGAAACCGTTGCTAACTCCGGAGTTAATAAACGATGGTTATTGCAACGATTGAAACATTTGCTGAGCTGCCACTATAATAGATTCAATAATCCAATCACCGGAAATCATAAACTCCAATTGTTATTATCCAAAAGGGTGGACTGAATCACTGTTACACCGGATTTTGAGCATGTCGTTAATATTGAATTCTGTTTAATCAAATGCACTGTCAATAATACGATAATACTAAATGTGGAATTATCGAAATATTTTATGAAATGAAATGAAACGTTCAATTAATGATGATGCTCAACTGAGTTCAATTTTTCTTCCAAATATGTTTTACTTTTTCCTGTTAGGTAACTGGAATATTGAAATGATATGAAAATACCTAATTGGCAGAGGATTTTTACATTGAATTTTATTGCATGCAAAAATTTTGAGTATATCTTCACAAAAACAATTAGTAAAAAGATAACGGTGTCATGGGACACCAGGAAGGTTCCTTCGGATAATATAGAAGCAACACAGCGAGGCGGAGTGGAATCAGAAAGAGAAGGGATGAGAGAACGGAAAGAAAGAAGGAGAAAGAGAAAAATATACACCATTCTCTTGTGTATACGACCATATAGCAATTCCGTTATATGCTTTTCTTACGGCTTAGTCTGCCGCAAGGAATTTTGTTACAAAAACAATATATTTTTCGAAACTGCAGTATTTTAACTCAATAATTGATATCTTCAAGTCATAAAAAGCTGAATAAATTATGGTTTACGCTTCAATTTCGCACAGAAGTAAAAATTACAAAATAATTTATTTATTGAGAAAAAAAATACGAAGTGCATCGCGTACTGAAGATCTACCATATAGCAAATCATAATAAAATTTAGAATAAAACTTATTTTATTCAAAGATGTGCAGCCCGGTTGAGGAAAAGAGTCAGAGGAACCCACTGAAGATCGTATTTCAACATGAACTCAATACACATATCAAATTTCAAACCTCCAACTCAATTTGTAGAAGCTATGGAAATACTTCAAAAATATCGAAAAATCAAGAATTATCCATCTACATAAAAATGGCGGCAGTAGGGCAAATTTACTCAAATTTTGACAGTTTTGATCCGCCTCGATACCAAATTTCAACTCATTCGGTTCGATGGGAGCCGCTGGAGATGCCGTTATGTACCGAAAAAAAAAGTGATATATAAATCAGATAAACAAATTTCGAAAATCGTGGTCTAAGAAGTCCTGAAACGTATGAATATACTATGCTCATTCTTTTGATACTGTGCAATAATCTATTATTTACGGTGAAAATATGACTGAAACTATTTATTAGTACGCTATATTTTTGTCCAACACGTCGAAAACTATCCAATCATTCAGAACTTACGTCCTACTCTTGTGAAATTATAAAGAATGAGTTGGAAATCTACACATAAACCCTTTAAATCTTAGTTTACTACCCGGTTTACCGATTTTCACTTACCCCACAGAGAAATATATAACGGGGTATAAAAGCTCACTTAATGCCTCTTAAAATTGCGAACCCAGAACTAGAGGTCATTACGAAACTTTACAATCTCCCGGATTATTGCCGATTAAATAATTCAAAATTTCATGAATAACATCTGATGGCGTATCTGAAACGACCAGGGTAGGTGGTACGTGTATCATAAAAAAAGACGAACTTACACAACCCGAAAGAACGTAAAATACTTCGTGGAAACCAAGCTGCCGTAAAATCGAATCACGATTTTTAAGGCAGACGTGATAAAACATTGCCTGATCAGAAAGTTCACTTCAATAACCTGCGTTACATTGGAGGTGGTGCCGGTGATGGTACTCGTATCGACTATTTCCAGAAACAACATTGGCACGATGAGGAATTAATCCTATAAAAATATAGGATTAATTCCTTAAATTAATAATAGGAAATATATAAAAACGAATAATAACACACCGCGCATTTACTGATGTTCGAAGGGAATATTCCAAATTTGAAATTTTTTCAACATGGGAATTTTCCCGGGAATATTTCTCCTATGTTAAATAGATTTCCATTGCAGGGAATTTATGTGTTATGTGAGTTTATTCACGTCATTTGTTGACGACGTTATTATGACTGTTTATTTTGCCTTTGTCCGGATATTAGCCTGCAACAGCTTAATTTTGCTGAAATTAGGAAGTGATATAAAATCAACAAAATGGTCTCACTATCAAAGTTAGTTATCTAAATCTAACTGCATTTGTATAACTTCTTTAATTTTTTTTTTCAAAGAGATGTTTTATTGCAATTGTTACATACTATACTACTACTCTGCTCGTATAAATAGCGTTTGTCGCATAAAAAGAAAATTCCTGAAAATTTTCCATTTTACTGAGATTCCTGGGAATATTCCCAAGGAATATTCAGAACAAAATAATTTTCCGTTACTAACGACATTCAACTTTCTATATACCCCAGTAGGCCAAGCTACAGAGATTTTTTCATGTAAAAAGTGTTAGAAGAAAACCAGCTCCGCCATTGTGTGTAAAATAGTTCCACATGATATAGTGATATGTTTTTCACTCGACTTTATTATTTATGTCTTTGTTATTAACAATTTTATGCAAAAAAATCGCGTTTTTTTAAGTTTTTGGCTTATATAATTGAAACTATCAGAGTAATCGTGATGATGTCAATAGACTTATTGTAGAAAATGTAAAGACGAAAAAAACGAGAGGTCGGACGACTCGATCAGGCCGTTAGTTCATAATTCGGTTATTTTTTGAGTTGTAGCGTAGATCCTCCGGTTAGTATTATTCGACAATATAAACTTTATTTGTGCGAAGAGCAGGAACTGTCCGAAGCATAGTTTTTGATCTGTGGCCATTTGATTATGTTACTATGCAATTTTCCAGCAGACCTGAATGCGACAGATATGGTCTGATTTCAATTTACTAAAAAGATTTTGAAAGTAGAATTCTCATAGTTCAAAACGTTCATCTTGGTTTTCCACAAAAACGCTGAGAAATATGTTAAAAATAAAGCTGAACATGACGAAAAACGGCCTAGTGCGTAAGAGTAGTTGAAGAGTGGAGGTAGAGCAGCAGGCAAGGAGAAGTATGACATTCGAAAGCGTCGGCATTTTGAACGTGACATTTATTTCTATACGTTGTCAGATAATAATTGTATACCCCCACTCTTCAACTACTCTCACGCGCTCGGCCGTTTTTTGTCCTGTTCAGCTTTATTTTTAACATATTTCTCAGCGTTTTTATGAAAAACCAAGATGAACGTTTTGAACTATGAGAATTCACTTTCAAAATCTTTTTAGTAAATTGAAATCGGACCATACCTGTCGCATTCAGGTCTGCTGGAAAATTGCATAGTAACATAATCAAATGGCTACAGATCAAAAACTATGCATCCGACAGTTCCTGATCTTCGCACAAATAAAGTTCATATCAATAGCTAATACTGTCCGGAGGATCTACGCTACAACTCAAAAAATAACCGAGTTATGAACTTTTGAAAAAACTGCATTTTGGCCGGTTTTTTCCAATTTTCCCTTAGACTGAGGGTCTGATTGAGTCGTCCGACCTCTCATTTTTTTCGTCTTTTCATTTTCTACAATAAGTCTATTGAAACCATCACGATTACTCTGATAGTTTCAATTTTATAAGCAAAAAACTAAGAAAAATTTTGCATCTACAATTTTGCAATTTTTTGCATAAAATTCTTAATAACAAAGATATAAATAATAAAGTCGAGTGAAAAACATATCACTATATCATGTGGAACTATTTGACAGACAATGGCGGAGCTGGTTTTCTTCTAACACTTTTTGCACAAAATGCTCACTCTAAATCTCTGTAGCTTGGCCTACAGCGCTATTTGTTGTATTTTATCCGAAACTAATAGATAATTGTAACGTATCCTAAGTTAATAGGCAGGTGCGGGGGTAGTTCTTTTATCCGTTTAATACCTTCTAGGCAACGATTGTCAACAACAAAAATAGATATATAGGTATATGTATATATAGATATATATATATATATATATATATATATATATATATATATATATATATATATATATAATCGTGATTGATCGAATCATTTTGATTCGATCGCAAATAGAAGTGAAATAAAAAGACATTTGTGCATAAATAATTAGTGGTTAAGTGACTAGTTAGTATTAGTAGATTCGAACTCACAACAAAAGAACGTAAATATATATCTATATATATATATATATATATATATATATATATATATATATATATATATATATATATATATATATATATATATATATATATATATATATATATATATATATATATATATATATATATATATATATATATAGATATATATATATATATATATACAAACATATATATATATATATATATATATATATATATATATATATATATATATATATACATTTAGTATATATTAGATTCTTAGATTATCGTGATGAGATCTTCGGTTTTATGGACCTACTTGCAATGATGGATGCTTGGACAGTGAAAACAATTTTCTTGGAATCACGTGAGTTTTGTTTCATTAACCCATATAATGCAGGGATGAGTACATACCCAACGACCTATAAAACAAGCTCCAGGTACATTGTTACATTGTACGAATGACGTGTTCAGCGCATGCAAGATTAAGTTGACGACTTGGGGTTACTAGCTATACCGTAAAGTTAGGGATATGTTCAATATGTGGACGGAAGATGGAGTTGATAGTATTTCTTTGCAAAACCCAGACTCCAGTTCGATGACGGAAAGTTAATGTTCTTTGTTTCAAGTATTTCTTTGTTGAGTAATGGATGAATATATATATATATATATATATATATATATATATATATATATATATATGTATATATATATATTTATATAGATATATATATACCATAAACCGGGGTGACTTTGAACATAAGGGGTGTCATTGATCAAATCATTAAATTTCCAGATATGTGGCTCTCTAGCGTTTATTTCTTAGACGACTCTCAATTTTTGTTGGGGGTTTGGTGGCAACACTGTCTAGAGCCTTATCCCGCTATTTCGCGAACTAGATTCAGTTGTGTTCTTACACAGTACGTGATTAAGTTTAATAACGTTTTGTAGAAAATAGTCGTGTTATTATTACAGTCACAAAAATGTAAGTACTAAGTCATTATTTGTTAATTTATTGTATATATACAATAGCTATTCTGTTAATTCATGTTTAAGAAACAGATGTTTGTGAAGAAAACATTTTTTTGTCCAATTACGTTTGTGTAGGTTAGAATTTTCTATTTCGGGGTGTCATTGATCACTGAACAAGAAGAGAGCAATGACACCCCTCTTTAAATATCTGTTTTTGTTGTTTCTTCTAGATTTGATCGAAACGTAGTCCAGTGAATTTTTTTTGTTTGTTTACAGATGCCTCGAACTCACAAACGAAAATTAGGGGCCAGGCATTATCGCAACTACAATGATGATAAAGTTGAACAGGCGTTAACAGCGTTTGCCGATGGAAGGTTAAGCATAAGGGGAGCTTCACGGGAATTCAAAATACCCTATGGTACCCTGAGCAATAAATTTCATGGAAGACATGTCCTGAAACCTGGAGGTAAACCCGTTTTCAGTACAGAAGAAGAGAAAGCATTTGTCAAAGGTATTCAAAAGTGCTCCGATTGGGGCTTTCCTCTAGGTGAGCGAGATGTTAAGATCCTTGTTAAAAACTATTTGAATAGCAGAGGGATTCAGGAGCCACGTTTCGTCAACAATACACCTGGAGATGATTGGGTGAAATTATTTTTAAAACGACACAATAACGAACTGGGTCAAAGATGGGCTGCTAACATAAAGAAGGCAAGAGCTGGGGTAACCAGGGAAACTATTCAGGATTATTTTAACAATCTACAAGAAACGCTGCTAAATGTGGAGCCTCAAAACATGTTTAACTATGACGAAACAAATGTTTCTGATGACCCCGGAAAAGTAAAAGCTTTGTTTAGAAGAGGGGTCAAATATCCAGAACGGGTTATAAACCATTCAAAATCGTCAACCACGGTGATGATGTGTGGCTCGGCAAGTGGTGTGCTTTTGCCACCCTACGTAATATATAAAGGAGAACATCTCTGGAATACATGGAAGGTTGGTGGCCCGAAGGGTGCCCCTTGTTGTTCAGAACCTTGTTGCAGTGCTGGAACTCGGTTTGCTAGAACCAAACATGGTTGGATTGATTCCGAAACATTCACTGACTGGTTTGAGACGTATTTCCTTCCCCATGCACGGAGACTGAATGGAAAAAAGGTGTTGCTCGGAGATAATCTCGCTTCACATATAAACATTGACGTTATAAAAAAATGTGAAGAGAATAATATTTTGTTTGTTTGCCTCCCTCCTAATAACACACACTTGTTGCAGCCTCTAGACGTAGCGTTCTTTAGACCATTCAAAACAGCCTGGCGTGCTATTTTAACCGTTTGGAAGTTGAGTAATCCGCGAAATAATGTAGTTCAGAAGGAACAATTTCCCTCTTTATTAAAAGCAACTTTAGAAAAAATGGACTCCGTCCCATCCAAGCAACGAAACCAAGAAAATGGTAGTGCCATTAAGAGAATTTTAGTCAATGGATTTGATGCCACTGGTTTATATCCTCTGAATGCTGAACGAGTTTTGCGAAAATTGCCCAACGGAAGTCCTGAAGAAGCTGAAGAGTTTGTGAACGACACACTAACTGACCTTCTACGATCACAACGAGAAGCTGGATCAACAAATTCGAGACCGAGACAAAAAAGAAAGAGATTGCAAGTAAAACCAGGAAAGAGCATCACTGCCCAAAGTTCATCTGAAGATGAGACTCCTATTGAAATGACAGAATCCGAAGAAAGTGATGCAGAGCAAGACATTTCCAGCCCACAAGAGGATGCGGATGCTCAGCAAGAAATACAGTCGAACCGTTCTGATGAAGAAAATGAAACCGCAACGGAATTATTGGAAGAGCATGGACTGCTAGAAGAAGGAAGTTATGTCCTAGTACCTTTACTGGTGAGAAGTCAGCCGGATCTACATACATTTATGTGTGTTGTATAACCAAAATTATATCAGGAGACGAAATGGAAGTTCAGGGATTCAGATCTTTTGTAAAATTGAATAGACAAAAATTCAGGCCTGTTGAAAATGATGTCTCTTTGGTTTCAAAATTGGATATAATTTCCAATTTACCAAAACCGAAGAAAGAAGGCAGCATCCATCGACCTGAATTTATTTTTCCAAATTTCATTGAAGTTAATGAATACTGATTAATTCTTGATGAAAATTTGTTATTTCTTTTTTCCAATTCTGTTCTAATAAAACTCTTTGAAAAAAACATTTTTTTAAATTTGAATATATTAAAAAGAACATTTTATAGTCATATTTGCACCAGATTATAAATGATCAAAGTCACCCCGACATACGTTGTTTAAAAACATGTTGACCGATTTTCACCGGAGTGACTTTGATCACATATATTGAGGTCTAATAAAGATCTATGCAATTTCTAGCCCATGATCAAAGACACCCCAGTCAACCAGGTGGCATTGACCACCACTTTTTATTAAATATGGTTTAATATTGAACGTTTTACGCTATATTTTATTATGCAAATCGATTAAGAAAGCTTTGACATACGAACTGGAAAAGCACAGTTTTTTTAAATGTTTAAATGTTTTAGTTTTGAAAATATCTACTAAACTATTTTTAATTTGACCAAAGCCACCCCTGTTTACGGTATATATATATATATATATATATATATATATATATATATATATATATATATATATATATATATATATATATATATATATATTGTATATATATATATATATATATATATATATATATATATATATATATATATATATATATATATATATATATATATATATATATATATATATATATATATATATATATATATATATATATATATATATATATATATATATATATATTTAGGGTATTTATTAATTTCTAATATTTTATAGTACGATTCCTCGGTTATTTATAAGGTAAAAAGTTCATATAAGCATGTGTCTGAAAGGCCTCCATTTTATTCAATATCTTAAATTATTTACGAATTACGATCAAAAATGAAGGCATATATATATATATATATATATATATATATATATATATATTATATATATATATATTTATATATATATATATATATATATATATATATATATAATATATATATATATATTATATATATATATATCTATATATATATATATATATATATATATATATATATATATATATATATATATATATATATATATATATATATATATATATATATATTATATATATATATATATATATATATATATATATATATATATATATATATATATATATATAAAAAATATTTTTTTATATATATATATATAAAATTTAGATAAAAATATTTATATTATATATATAAATAAAAATATATATATATAAAAAAAATATTATTTTATATATATATTTATATTATTATATATATATATATATATATATATATATATATATATATATATATATATATATATATATATATATATATATATATATATATATATATATATATATATATATATATATCTTTATATATATATATATATATATATATATATATATATATATCGGGTATAGGTCTTTGGAAATAAAATTAAACCATTAATCCATTAAATTCTCAATATTTCGCCAAATTTTATTGGCTTCATCAGGAGAAAATCTACGACACAAAATAACAGTTGTAAGCTGAAAATACAAATACAAATTGTTGGGGAGAGTGATACCATAAAGAAATCAACAAATCAACAGGTATAAATCTCCGACCCCGTATCAAATAATGCCAGTCCTCTGAGCACACGAACAAAAGGAAATTAAAAGTTATAAAAATAGAAAGTGAAATAATTATGAAGTTTATCAATTGTCAATTCAATGAAACGAGAGAAATATTTGTTTTGACAATAAAGAAAGATTTAATGAAACCGAAAATACATTCGTTTTATAAATTAGTAATATCAATCCATAAATTTTATCAATCATGATTACAATGACCAAATATAAAAAAAATATTGTTATCATACGATGCAGGCCTGCTTTATCAAGGAAAATAAACAATATAAACAATAGGAAAAATTGGAAATTAAACAATGAAAATTATGTTACTACAACTATGAAAAAAACGGATAATAAATTACTAATTTTTTGTGTCAACAAAATGACAAATCAATTTTAAACATACTACAATCTCGGAAATAAAGTTGCACATAGCGTAAATAATATTCAATGAATTATAATTAATCAGTATCTTATACCTAAATACAAAGATCAAACTCAAACAAATAAAGTTTATTATGAATGAATGTTAATACGCTAACGAAAAAAAACGCGACGATTCCCGCACAAGGTATGAAAACTAATAGGGTCTTTCAGTATCTAATGAAAAAAATGAGTAATTATTCCGTCGAAATTCTCCTCTATATTAAGTCCGCACTTGAGAGTTTCCAAAGAGTTGCTCGTATGACAAACGACGAAAGATAATATAAAATTACCTGATAATAGGTGTGATCGAAACAGTTCAACTCCTGAATTCGATGATGTGATGAACCATTCTAAGTACAGCCAACAGGATAAAATTTCTTCACAATGTACTGGAGAAGTTCCAGACGATCTCCTGAATGGGTATAGCTGGCAGCTGGGATACAATCGGCGATTGTATGGTCGACAAGAAAAATCGAAGACGGATAATCGTAATTAATATGGGCACTTAAAATGATATTCACTGTATTGTAACTCACTGTCCTGGAACTCAAGGCGAACTAACTTCATATCTCACGGGAGACGAAGCGGGGGATTCAGCATTGTCTATCGTTCTTCCGCAGATGTTAACAACTACACTATAAAAACGTCCGGACTCGTCGCTAGGAAATCTTAAAATCGTTAATATTGCTACACAATCGAATTATTATTCCTTATCTAAATATTATAAAAATGAAAACATTTATTCCTCTCGCTTCATTTATTGGGCCATTAATAAAATAATTAATTGTTCCATTCAGTCAATAGAAACAGAAAATTAGTTGATATAAAACAAAAATAAAAGGAAGAAATAACGGCTCTAACATACCGCCCACCAAAATTTATCTCAAAATTTTCAGAATTGAGTCGTCTCCTCTGTTGGGAGTAAGGGTGCTAATTTCGAAACCGGCCTTACGTACTCTCCCATTGAGGTCTTGATTTTCGCAACTCGAATTATCCCATCGTCTCCAGGAAACACATTGATGACACGACCTTTGGGCCATCTTGATAACGGGATGTTTGGATCCTTCAACAATACTAGAGTACCAGGCGATATATTGGGAGCGTTCGAAGTCCATTTTACTCTTTGTTGTAGGCAATTCAGATAATCATATCTCCAGCGATTCCAAAAATCTGTAATAGATCGTCTTAAGAGCTGCCAACGAGTCAAGCGATTAGACGAAATATCACAAAGGTCGGGTTCTGGCAATGACAATAAAGGAGCCCCTATAAGAAAGTGGCCGGGTGTTAATGCATCAAAATCTTCGGGAGAAGAAGACATCGGGTGAAGAGGCCGAGAATTGAGAATCGCTTCGATGCGTATAGTTATAGTTACCATTTCTTCGAATGTAAGAATTTGGTCTTTCACGACTCGAGCAAGGTGAAACTTGAAAGATTTCACTCCTGCTTCCCATATACCTTCAAAATGCGGCGCCGATGGAGGGATGAACTTCCATTCAATGCCTCTTGTAACAAGATGCTCTTCAATCTTCTGTCTTACTGTATGGAGATTCCACCATGAAAACAACTCCTGTAAGCGTCGATGCGCTCCAATGAAATTGGTCCCATGATCTGACATGACTCTACTAGGCAATCCTCGTCTCGCAATAAAGCGATCCAGTCCTGCTAAGAAGGCTTCCGTAGTAAGATGCGAAACTATTTCCAAATGTATTGCCTTTGTACTAAGACAAACAAAAAGAGCCACATAACCCTTATATGTCGCTGCTTTACGTCTGAGTGATTCTCTTAGCATAAAGGGACCTGCGAAATCTATCCCTACTATGAGGAATGGTCGGCCTTGCTCGAAACGGGATGATGGTAAGTGGGCCATTCGATAGGTGAAATTCTTCGTAGTTAGCTGATGACCAGATAATATCCAAAACTTTCTTCGTAGAAGAGAGTGTAAGACTTGAGGTCCAGCATGTAAGTATGATGTATGGTAATGATCAACCAGCAAGCTGACGAAGTGTGCTTTACGAGGGAGCAATATTGGGTACTTAGCATCATCAGACAATGGTGCATGTCGCAATCTACCGCCCACCCTAAGGACACCCACGGAATCAATAAATGGAAATAAAGATTGTAAAGTTATTTTATCTGATTTATCGATCTTGGGAAAATAATAGTTTTGTATCAGTTTTATCAACACCATGGTGGTATCTTTGAGCTCTGTTAACTTCAATGAGCCCGAGTTACGTTCATTCGAGGTGACCTTCAAATTACCACAAAATCGACGTATATAGCTAAATACTCTAATTAATTTAGTAAACGACGAAAAATTATTAATTTCGTACATCATTTTGGAGCCATCTTCATTTTTGGCTAACATAATGCTAGCGTCGTGTTTGATTTCTGGTAACTGTAAGACATTCGGAATAGTGATTTCAGTTAGAGGCCAATCTGAAATAGGAAGTTGCAGCCAATCAGGTCCGAACCACCAAGATGAGTCATTAATTAAGTCAGCGGGATTACAACCACGAGAGGCAACATCAGCTGCATTATAATGGGAGCGAATATGATGCCATGATTCGCGTTGAGAAAGATCCAGAATTTTTGCCACCCTATGAGCAACGAATGTTTTCAGCTGATGAAATGGTAGTTTGAGCCAGGCCAGGATAGTGGCCGAATCAGAGAATAAATATATTGGTGAGTCCTTCCATTGGACCCAAAATTCTTGAAGGGCTTTCAAGAGTTCAACCAGTAACACTGCGGCGCAGAGTTCTAGTCTAGGTATTGTGAGAGGCTTCAAGGGAGCCAAGCGTGTCTTGGCTATTACAAGATTCGTAGAAATGTCACCACTTTCCATTTCGGTTCGAAGATATATTACAGCTGCATAGCCCTGGGAAGATGCATCCGCGAAGCCAACTATAGTAGTACCCACCAGCCCGCTTGAAATAACTCTTCGTGGAAGGCTTATTTGGGATAACTTATTTAAGTCGTTCGAAAACAATTCCCATTGAGTCTGGATGTGTGATGGAACCGGATCATCCCATCCAATTTTTAATCTCCATAATTGTTGGAGAATGGTTTTCGCTCGGAAAATAACAGGTGATAAGTATCCCAGAGGATCGTACATACGAGCAATCGAAGACATGATTCCTCTTTGGATACTACCGTGTCCTTTGGTGTAAATCGATACGATAATCGATCTCTATTGGGTTCCCATTGCATGCCTAGTATCTTAATTGTCGTGTCTTCCATATTACAGAGTGATACTGTGGACTCGACTTCTTCAAATGGAATATTCCTGATAAGCTGATGTTCATTGCTACACCATTTCTTCAAGGTGAAACCACCTTTAGATAGTAAGTCAATAAGTTCACTCTGCAACTTTAAGGTTTCATCAAGCGTATCTGCACCAGTCAAAAGATCATCTATATACATGTTGTTCAACAAAGCATGTGAAGCGAGCGGATAATTATGCCCTTCATCTGAGACCAGTTGTTGGATCACCCGTATGGCCAAGAAAGGAGAACAAGAGAGACCAAAGGGCAAGCGGTTGAACTCATACTCTTGGATTGCATCATCAGGATGGAATCGAAAAAACAGGTGATGGTATGAACGGTCTTCAGGGTAGATTAAAATTTGAAGGAACATTTTACATATGTCAGCCGAGACAACATACCTCGGTATACGGAATTTCAACAAAATGTCCCTGATATCATGTTGAAGCTTCGGCCCTGTTAGGAGATGACTATTCAATGAGCCAGTGTTGGTCGGTGCCGAGGCATCAAAAACAATGCGTAAATGCGTGGTTGAACTATCTTTGCAAACCCCATGATGTGGGAGAAAATATCTCCCTGGTCGGATTGTAAGTGAAAGATATTGCTTACTAAGGTAATCCTGGAGCACCGTGTTATATTCGAGCCTCAAAGTTCTGTTTTTGACCAACTTCTCCTCTAACTTCCTGAAACGATGGATGGCCATGAACTTTGAGGATTCTAACTTTGGTGGTTCACCTTTAAATGGCAGACGTACAATATATCTTCCATGTTCGTCTCTTGTATGAGTCGATTTAAAATGTTCCTCAGCTCTAACATCATCTGGATTTGGTTTGTTAACAGTTACAACTTCCTCTACCTCCCAAAATCTTTTCATTATGGCAGGCAGTGTTTCATTTTCAAACTGTGATTCAGCTACGGTAAGGAGCGTTCGACAAGCGGTACTGGGTGATACATTTGAAATTGGTCCAAGTAGTACCCAACCAAATATTGTATTGAACGCATTGGGAAATCCATCATCAGTATTTATGGTTTTGCCAAGTAACACGTCTCCAAATAAATCAGCGCCCAACAAAAAATCAATTGGCCCTGGTTGATGACATGTTGTGTCTGCAAGTTTCAAATGTTTGAATTTATCCATTACTTGGTGTGGAATAGGAACAGAAGGCATATCTCCACTGATTTGGTCGATTACGATGGCCATAGTATGCAACTGTGGCAAATCCTCGGTTGATGGTACGATCATACAAGGTACCTGATATTTTCCACCTGATATTGGATGATTACTAAAACCTACTAATCTATGAGGGTTTCTAGTCTTCGACAATCCCAATTGGTTTACCAGTTTGGTGGTAATGAAGGATCGCTGGGAACCACTGTCTACAAGTATTCGCAATTGATGACACTGTCCGAAGTTATCTTTTATTCTTGCTTGTGCCGTTCCAAGGAGAACATCAAGATTATCTGTCGTAGACGACGAAAGAATAGTTGTATTATTTGGTGTAACAGAATCGTTACGGATGACCATACTATCAGGTTGTAACTGGGATGGTCGATGCGTTGCTCGAAGGTAAACGTCATTTTTATTTGAAGGGTGATTTGTGATCAGGGTGTTTGATTTCGAGCAACTTGGTTTAAGGCTGTTATGAGTATTACTCTCGGACCTTGCATCAGTCGGAAAATGGAGCATGGTATGGTGCCGCAGGCTACACTGCTTGCATGAGTGCTTTGAGGGGCACTTTGACGCTGAATGACCTGAAGCAAAACAGTTCACACAGCGATTAAAACTTTTCACCTGGTTAAATCTTCGTTTTGGACTCATATTGCGAAAAGTGGTACAGTCGAGTAAACGATGTATGCTTTTACATATTGGACAAACAACGTTATCAGCCATTGCATTGGTCATAAGAATTTGTTTAAGCCCTTTTCCATGTTTATTGTCAGAGTACGAGACTTTGTTGTTTGAGGTCAAATTAGTAGATTGCAGTTCCACCATCTGCTGTGTGATAAATTCCACGAAATCTTGCCAAGTAGGCAGCTCTGCCTTTGTGCTGAACGTCATCTCAAAACGTTCACGGGTTCTGCTATCTAATAGCCGAAGAATATACGTATAGAGTATGAATCCAGATCATCAAGATTTAATTTAAGAAAAGCCGATGCGCTCTCTAGGACTGCAGATGATAAATTTTCTAAACTAGATAAAGAGTGTTTTGTCAGGGCTGGAAAAGTAAAAATATTCACAAGATGATAAGTTGCTTGTATTCGGAGACTGTCGAACCGCTTAGTAAGTGCTTCCCAAGCAGTGGTATAACCTTGTTCGGTTATTTGAATAGCAGCTATTGTTTGCGCAGCAGATCCTCTCAAATTAGACTTAAGGTAGTGAAATTTCTGAACATCACTAAGTTCCTCATTATCATGTATTAGAGAGACAAAGGTATCTCTAAACGAAGGCCAATCAGATATGTTTCCCGAAAACGAAGGAATATTGATTACAGGAAGACGTAGATGAAAGTTCGTTTCTCGAGAAGACTTTTCTCGAAAAGAACTTTCACCAGTATTGGTTTCGTTACTTTTATCAGATAAAACATCAAACGATAGTGCCTCGTAAAAATATTTGCGGGTTTTATCTTTAAGATCTTTATACTCCTGTATATCTTCTCCCGTTGGTTGAGCTAATTTCCGAATCTCACCATATTTACTTAGAAATTTATCATGTGTGGAATCCAAACGAGAAAGTTTCGCGCGGAATAATGCCCTTTTGCTAGCATCAATACTAGCCGCGCGTCCGAGAGCACGAGTTTCTTCGATGTCATTAGCAAGATCATTGAATTCATCTATCAATATTTCCAACTCATTTTCCACTTCGGCGGTAGGTTTTTGAATTTTTGGTGGCATTCTGACAGCTGTAAGTTGTCAGGGATTGAACAATTATTGTAGCTATTAATTTATGAGTTGAAAGAAAACCAAATATGCAAACACTATGCTAAAAATTTCTATAAATGTAAAAAAAAAAGAATTAAATGCTCAAGAAGAATCCGGCTCGAAGGACCAAATATGTTGGGGAGAGTGATACCATAAAGAAATCAACAAATCAACAGGTATAAATCTCCGACCCCGTATCAAATAATGCCAGTCCTCTGAGCACACGAACAAAAGGAAATTAAAAGTTATAAAAATAGAAAGTGAAATAATTATGAAGTTTATCAATTGTCAATTCAATGAAACGAGAGAAATATTTGTTTTGACAATAAAGAAAGATTTAATGAAACCGAAAATACATTCGTTTTATAAATTAGTAATATCAATCCATAAATTTTATCAATCATGATTACAATGACCAAATATAAAAAAAATATTGTTATCATACGATGCAGGCCTGCTTTATCAAGGAAAATAAACAATATAAACAATAGGAAAAATTGGAAATTAAACAATGAAAATTATGTTACTACAACTATGAAAAAAACGGATAATAAATTACTAATTTTTTGTGTCAACAAAATGACAAATCAATTTTAAACATACTACAATCTCGGAAATAAAGTTGCACATAGCGTAAATAATATTCAATGAATTATAATTAATCAGTATCTTATACCTAAATACAAAGATCAAACTCAAACAAATAAAGTTTATTATGAATGAATGTTAATACTTTAACGAAGCGACGATTCCCGCACAAGGTATGAATACTAATAGGGTCTTTCAGTATCTAATGAAAAAATGAGTAATTATTCCGTCGAAATTCTCCTCTATATTAAGTCCGCACTTGAGAGTTTCCAAAGAGTTGCTCGTATGACAAACGACGAAAGATAATATAAAATTACCTGATAATAGGTGTGATCGAAACAGTTCAACTCCTGAATTCGATGATGTGATGAACCATTCTAAGTACAGCCAACAGGATAAAATTTCTTCACAATGTACTGGAGAAGTTCCAGACGATCTCCTGAATGGGTATAGCTGGCAGCTGGGATACAATCGGCGATTGTATGGTCGACAAGAAAAATCGAAGACGGATAATCGTAATTAATATGGGCACTTAAAATGATATTCACTGTATTGTAACTCACTGTCCTGGAACTCAAGGCGAACTGACTTCATATCTCACGGGAGACGAAGCGGGGGATTCAGCATTGTCTATCGTTCTTCCGCAGATGTTAACAACTACACTATAAAAACGTCCGGACTCATCGCTAGGAAATCTTAAAATCGTTAATATTGCTACACAATCGAATTATTATTCCTTATCTAAATATTATAAAAATGAAAACATTTATTCCTCTCGCTTCATTTATTGAGCCATTAATAAAATAATTAATTGTTCCATTCAGTCAATAGAAACAGAAAATTAGTTGATATAAAACAAAAATAAAAGGAAGAAATAACGGCTCTAACACAAATATGTGTGAAAAAAAAATTACTAGGAAATACCGTGGACAAGAACATACACGATTAAAAACACAAACTCTTCAAGGAACAGTAAAATATAAGTTACACTAAGTCAAATGCTCACAGCCAAATGAATCAATAAATAATGCAAACGATAAAGAACATGAAAAACCTATACAAAAAATTTTTTCTTAAAGACAAAAAACCGTCATGTGTGAGATAACAGAAAAGTCTGGTCTGAATGAATAATTTAAAAATGGAACGAACTACAAAATTGCACTGATTACTTAACTGATTTATGTCAGATTTGAAATTAACTGTACTGAGTGTTTTTTTGATGTAATACATTTCATGAAAGAGTCTCTTTTTATAATTACTTTCGTATTTTAAAATTTTTACATCAGGAAAATTAAACGAATGCCCTGTTTCCTTATGATGCTTAACTAACGCACATGAATTCTTTAGGATTTTACAATCACTCTTGTGCTGCGTGATTCTTTGCTTAAGCCATTGTTGCGTCTGTCCAATGTAAACTCCCTCACACTCATTACAACCTTTTTTATAAATTACATTAGCATTCAAGGCAGAAGGCGTTCTATCTTTGACTCTTGTGAAAAGGTGCGATACTCTCTTAGGGTTGTATCTAACTATGTTGACATTAACAAAGTGTTTAAAAACTGACACCAAAGCATTAGTCAAATTTGGAATGAAAGGAAGTTTCCTGTATGACATCAAAGGAACAATCAATTCATTTTTATCCTCACAATGACTCTTCGAATTAAAAATAAGCCTCCTCAAAAGGTGTTCAGGGTAACCATTGTTTTTGAATATATTATATAATTTTCTCAGATTGATCTGTAGAAATCTATCGTCACTAATGGAAGTAACTCTTTTCTTCATAGCCAACACAGTGTTAATTTTCTGATTGTTAGGATGATTAGATTGATAATTGAGGAATCTTTCAGAAGACGTGGGCTTTGAATACCAATCCAAAATAACCACATTACCCTCAGTTCGTATAACTTTTGTGTCAAGAAAAGGAATGCAACAGTTATCCTCCAACTCAAGAGTAAACTTCAAAAATTGATTGAAAGAATTGAATATGTCCAAAGTATTTTGAATCTCACCAGATGGCACAGAACACAAGAGGTCATCCACATATTTATACATGAAAGGAACTGTAAAAGGCAGCTGCTGAAGCACATTGTCTAACAAATAGTCTAACACTATATTAGCTAAGATGGGGCTTATGGGCGACCCCATGGGAGTTCCAAAAATTTGTTCATAAAAAACATTGTTAAAACTAAAATATGTGTGCTTAAAAATAAACTCCAACAACAACACGAAATTATTCTCCGAGATAGAAGTATGTTTGGAAATCTGTGGCCATTTTTTCCTTATAATCATTACCACCAACTCTAGTGGGATATTAGTGAACAAAGAAACTACGTCCAATGATACTAGTACGTAACCATCTGGTAATACTTTTTCTCTAATGGATGAAGCAAATTGGAAAGTATCTTTAACGTTATAAGTTTCTTGATCTTCGAAAGCTGTTTTCAGTATGCCAGCCAGAAATTTTGAGATGTTATAAGTGGTGGAATTCACAGAACTAACAATCGGACGAAGAGGAATGCCTTCTTTATGGATTTTGGGAAGGCAATATAGTTTAGGATAAGATGAGTTGTAGATAGTTAACGATTTTGCTTTTTCTTTACTAATTTCGCCCTTCATGCTCAAATATTTAATAAGATCGTTATATTTTCTCTGTATGTTATCAGTGGGATTCTTATTCAAAACTATATATGTGGTCTCATCCTTCAACATACTTTCTGTTTTTTCAATATACTCAATGCGATCCATTGCCACAGTACAACCTCCCTTGTCAGCTTGTACTATTATCAGTGCTGAATTTGTCTTTAGGAACTGTTGTGTTTTCTTGAATTGTTCAATAAATGGTTTAATTTTATTTCCAAAGACCTATACCCGATAACTTTCATCTACTTAGTATATAAAGGTCGATAAATAACAAAAATTTCTATATATATATATATATATATATACCTATATATATATATATATATATATATATATATATATATATATATATATATATATATATATTATATATATATATATATATATATATACCTATATATATATATATATATATATATATATATATTTATATAGATATATATCTATATATATATAGGTATATATCTAGATATATATATATATATATATATATATATATATATATATATATATATATATATATATATATTATATATATATATATATATATATATATATATATATATATATATATACCTATATATATATATATATATATACCTATATATATATATATATATATATATATATATATATATATATATATATATATATATATATATATATAGGTATATGTATGTATGTATAGTTAACTCAGAAGGTAATAAATTTTTTTTATTGTTTCAAATGTCTATATCTGTTATGTTATAGTGGCTAGGAATAGACTTTTTATCAGACAAATGAATGTGGACAGAAGGACCATCATATCAAAATAGAAAAAAGTGGAAATCGGAGATGCTAATCTATACCAATCCAACTATATCAAATTACTGCAGTAATATATAATCATAACATGTCGAAAGTAGGTAGGTACTCTTCACCTTGAATATCTTGAAAAATAAAGTTAAGAAAATAGCCTTCTGTAGCACTACTTAAAAAGAGAAGTTATAACTAGAATGTCAGTTTTAATAAAAAAAAAATTCGAAATATCCGAAAAGAAATTACAAATTTTTTTATTTAGAATTTTATCTTCTACAATTACCTAGAACGAAATTGAGCTTAATAAGAACAACAATTTCTTTGTCTCTCTGAAAACGAAATGTTTATTTGCCTATATTACCTATATATTTTACAAGCAGGCGGTGCGTTTGCAACAGAATTTGTCCATTTCGATTCAAGCAGGCGAGGTAATATTCCTAATGAAATTGTCCCATATATTTAGCAAATCTCCTTCTTTAATTATTTTCACGCTAAGTACGATTGCAACTCTGGAATGCACTTTCCGTAAATTCGCAATAATGGAGATTTTACAACTATTTTCCGCTTTACTGCTATCTTATCTTTCTTTTTAATCAGCATCCTCTTCTTTATTTATGTTTACTTACGTTTAGGCAGGTCTGGCTTGAGCCACTCACCTGGAAGAAACAAAGGAAATGAGTTTACAAATTGAAAAGATTATGCAACTAAATTAATAGACCAGTTTAATTAAAAGATCTGAGTTTATTGTCATACGTGTATTTGATATATATATATATATATATATATATATATATATATATATATATATATATATATATATATATATATATATATATATATATATATATATATATATATATAATTATTTGATGGGGTTGAAACTTGATGCATCTATTGATAACAATTTTCACCAATATTTGAATAATAATGCTGCGCAGATGCTACGCAAATAATGATTGAATTATAGATACAGATGTTTACGTATAACAACAATTATTTAGGAGCTTATGTAACATATTTAGAGAATGCAAACTTAAACTCTACCAGGTCCTACATTGTTGAACAAGTTAACTACGAGACTACTAATTGTGAGTTCTATCTGATTAGGGAGAATACCCCAGTTCTGAAATCTATTTGTAAATATTCTAGAAAACTTAATTTTAAACCATTATTTTAAATTTTCAATATTTCGAAGCCTGAGCTAATTTCGCCCTTTAACTGCCATGGCAGTTCAGATATAACTGCCTCTGCGCCAAAAATTTTTGTTGTTCAAATTGTATCAAATTGGTGTCTTCTGGTAACCTGCGCTAGAAAATGTAATTTTTTATTAATTTTTTTGGTGATACTGCATTTTTTTTGTGTGACGAAATGTCTCACACGGCGCAAGAGCCACTAAAAATCGGTTAGTGTCGTGTGCTTCATTATGACTCACACAAATGTGCGTGACCTTGCAACGCTTTCTGCGCCGTTCGGGTGTATCCCCACCACTATTTAGTGGATTGACGAGTGTTTGCGTGTTTTATCTAGATTTTCTGAGGCACAAGGGAGAAATTATGCTATGAAGATGGCCAAGACAGTACGCTACGTATGTGATGTCTCCAGAAACCGCATATGTGTAAAGAATGTTTTTATAAATTACATAAAATATCATAAATATTTGTGTTTGTATGATTTATAGGGGTGAAAACTTTATTAAATTTACACATGTATACCTAATTACTTTGAGTTTTGCATAAAAAATATATTGCTAAATAAAAAATTAAACCAAAAAAAAAATATACTTCATTTCTGTAGACTTTTTCTTGTGAAAGTTCGTCTACGCCAGGGCTATCTATAACCTCATACAAACGTACGAGAACTGTACGCGCTTCATACACATAAAGCGGATAAAACTTCTTATACGTGTGCGTCAGTATGGCGCACATGGCGTTCAGAGCAGAGTCAATGTGCGCCGATATGACGCACATGGCGGTTAAAGGGTTAGTGGTTCTCATTAACTGAATGATTTGCATAATAAGAGCCAAATATTTTACTACGAAACCTAAGTAAACGTAATCAGTTAGCTTAATAAATGTATTACAATAACAAGGTATTTTAAGTCTGTGTTAACCTCTTCAGACCCAAGAGAATTTCTTTTCTGAATTTCAACAATTTACGTATTTTTCAGTTGAAATAGAAACAACTAACAACAGAAATTTAATTCAAAAAAATCCTGTGTCTTTGGGGGTGGCTTTGGGGTTGGTATCATGTTTGATACCTTGAGCCTTTGACAATACAAATTCGAAAAATGTTAGTAATCCAATTCATCAAACTTCTTTGGCATAATGTATATTCTAATCAAGAATTTGCTACTTCGAAACAATTTTTGCTCGAGTTAAAGCCATAGAATGCTTTGCAAGTAATACATTTTATATAAGTCAGCTTGTCACAACCTGGAAGTCTGCATTTGGTCCTAATTTTTGGAGAACGGGGGGTGTCTTTGGGCGAATTTTTGGCTTCATGCTTCCTTAGCTCTTGTAGCGGGAAGGTAACAGGTAACACTTTTCTTAATTTAGCTGCAGGTCCATCTTAATCGCTTTCACAATTGCTACATATTTGAAATTGAATACTAGGGATTCAGCCAATTTTGACGATATTCCATCCATGTTTTCTGGTCTATATATTTTGAGAATTACTCTAGTAGCTGTTTTATAGACTGTATAAGACCTTGACCAGAGGAATACTAATATTCGAATTTTTTCTGGTGAATTGTTCACTTACAAGTTACCCTGTCATTTGTCACGATCCACGAGATTTGCTAAAGGCAACTCATGGTCCGAAGAGTCGAAATTATCTTGTGAAGCTATTTCGTTTCTTTCTGGCAAAGTCTCCTCAGGAAGATTAACAGCTCAAAATTGTCTTCATCTTCTGAAAATTCAAAGTTTGAGTTGTCCGGATCAATTTTTGCAAATTTAACATCTCATCGATTTTAGCGATTTCTTCCTCCAGTTCAGCTTGAGTAAGTGCTGTGAAAAATTGAAATAAACCCGGTGAACGTGTATAACCTATTTTAGTAATTCAAGAAATATTGTAGTCTCGAAAGCCCAAGGTATCAGCAGTGATACAACGGTTCAAATTTCCGATGTTATAATTGAAAACTACATTTACTATTTTCTCCTAACTCCAATCATAAAAAATTATAAGCAAACAGCTTTTTCAATATCAAAATTATTTTACTTACGTTTAAAATAATACTTTCGTCTATGAACTTGCGAGGCCATGTTTTTTGTTCTTGTTCTTTTCACAGAACTGATTGGAAGGCGGTAAAATGTGAATTTCTAAGGCGCGAGAAGCATATCAGATACGATACCAACGGGATACACCCGTAAATTGAATTTAAGCAGTCTAAACATGCTTCAGATTCTCAGGTATCATATATGATACTTGGGATCCGAAGAGGTTAAGGCCAATATAGTTGCCTGAAGGGGAGCACGAACGTTATTTACTGGCCCAGAAGCTTTCTGTGGTATAGCAAAATGCACCTATCTAAGTAGCTTTGGGATAAGGGGAAAACCGAGAGAGAAACACTCTGGCGGAATCTTTCGGTATGGTTCACTCCAAAAAGTTTCTTAGGAACACGAAAATTACAAGATCCGAGGGATATCTGGATCAAAATACACCTACTCACTGGCTTGTTTATAGGACACTGTTGTCTCTGATGAGAATAAGTTTATCAGAAACTGGCGATTGAATATTCTTTGTGGAGGAGCAGGAATCTCCAGTTCACCTGGTTACAGAATCCCTCGCCATTGCATTCCAACGGAAAAATGGAATAGGGCATTATAGGAGTTAGGACGTAACTTCCTTGAAGCCTTTTCAGATATTGGAGTTCATTAATACCTACTCTGTAACTAGAAAGCAAGCTGTAAATAACGCAGTACTGAGAACAGCTCTGATGGTGGGCACGATAGACCTTAAGGCCGCAGTGCAACATAACCCCATATTGAATCAATGACTAAATAAGTTCTGAAATTTTAAATTGAAAAATTCTAAAAGTTCTACCAATATTATAATTTTCAAAACTACTGAGATTGATGTAATTATATATGGATATTTTCTTTTTATTATTCTTAATATGTTCTCCAATATTTTGGCCAGTTCGTTTAATATGGTTTCACGAAAGAACTGATCTAAGTTTTGAGCTGGAGGTTTCAATATAAGTGTGTTTATATATATATATATATATATATATATATATATATATATATATATATATATGTATATATATATATATATAAATATATATATATATAATATATATAATATATATATATATATATATATATATAATATATATAATATATATATATATATGTATATATGTATATATTGTATATATATATATACTATATATATATATATATATATATATATAATATATATATATAAAATATATATATATATATATATATATATATATATATATATATATATATAAATATAAATATATATATATATATATATATATATATATATATATATATATATATATATATATATATATAAATATAAATATATATACATATATATATATATAATATATATATAATATATATATATATATATATATATATATATATATATATATATATATATTATATATATATATATATAATCTCTTGATAATTATTAGCAATAACAGGCTTGTTGAATCTTAAAAAAGTCGATTTTATTAAAAAGTTGACGCTTCGCCACGACATTTGTGGCTTTATCAAAACTTTTGAAAAAATTGAAATTTCGTTGACAATTATTGATTCGATAAATTTGAATAGAAAAAGACTACTGTGTTTCACTAAAATTTTTCGGCTGTGGCCGTTCTTTGTTATTTATTACGTGCTATTCAGTCCAATATTAATATTCAAATCTGTTATTATTAGATGGTAAGGAAAACCACAGAAACCTTTACCCACGTAATGTTCGAAATAGGTTCAAATTATTTTGATTTTGAATAGTCAAAGAATAGGGTACTAGTTGTTTTTTTTTCAAAAATTTCTCATTGCGGCTGTGGCCGTCTTCAGTTATTAATTACGTGCTATTTAGTCCAATAAATAATTATATTTATATATATATATATATATATATATATATATATATATATATATATATATATATATATATATATATATATATATATATATATATATATATATATATATATATATATATATATATATATATATATAATATATATATATATATATATATATATATATTATAATATATATATATATAGATATATATATATATATATATATATATATATATATTTATATATATATATATATATATATATATATATATATATATATATATATATCTGAACTATTATGGCATCCATTATTGTGTTTCTAATAGAGAACGATTATTCTTGAACGTTCAAAACCTCGCAGCTATCTAATCGGTCACGATCTAATCTAATCGTAAGAATACATTTTAAAATTATAGGTGCAAATGACCTTTCGAACAAATTCTCGACATTCGTGCCGAAAGGGAGCGGAGAAGAGCACTATAACGATCAGATTCTGCTATCTGGTTCTACAAACCAAATTACAAGTATCCCACGTTGTTCGCGGCACCGTCGAGGAGTGGTGGCCCAGGAGATATCTTCATTGTGTACAGTGTGGTCGCCGAAGGCTGCTTGCGGGAGGTCCGTGGTCCACTGGTAGAGATGGACTCACCCATCGACTTGGACTGTCTCGACACATTCATTCACACTTGTGAATACAGAAATGCGACAACAGAAGTATTTGTGTGCGCTTGGCCTTATAAAGAGGCATGTAGGTACATTATGATGGTGTAAGATTTCATATATGAAGATTAAATGAACGCCCCCAAGGATCACTACTATGTAAATACGCTCAGTGTCAATTTTCGAAGTTAATATAACAGTATATTGTGAATTGAGTTTGTGAAGTAGATTTTTGTATACAGGCGTAGAAAAAACGTTTCTCTCCACAACAAAATTTATGAACCCAAGAATGTTTCCTTTCTAAAACATGTGATTATCTTAGAACACATTCTTTTTTTCTCTTTTATAGTTTTCAAATTGTCACTGAAGTTTATATTATGTTGTTCTTTCGAGTACATTCACTCTCATTAATATTTTTGGTAACTAAAGTAGAACATATACAGTGTCCGCCAAAATGTTGGAACCATAAGGAAAACTTTTTAACAAATGGTTTGTCAAAAAATTTTATTCTACATAAAAGTTCAGATTGGCCAAATACGAGCATGGCCGTTTTTATCGTTGGCGTGCAGTTAAGCAGGAATCGGCCGATGTATTAATTTCACTATAGAGTAAAGTGGCATTATATATTATATAAAATATCGAAAAATGTTTTTGAAAAATATTGTTTTCAATTGAAAGATCCTGGCTTTTTTTATTATCTTTCAATTTCTTTGATTTTTTACTTATCTTCAACATTTAGATTAGTTAATTAGTACGACAGAAAGTTTATGTTAATTTAATAATTCACCACGCAAAAATTATTGCTGATCCCATCAAAAGTTAGGGCCAATAACTCTTTAAGATATTATTGAAATTAGTTATTGGTAGACTGAACTGAATCACTGAGAATATATTTAAATTCTTTTACTTACATTTTTCGATAACTTACATAGTGATGTCACTTTACTCTAGTGAGTTTAGATTATTGGCCGATTCCCGCTTAACCGTACGCCACTGATAAAAATGGTTATGCGCTCAATTAGTCTAATTTAATGGACCAACTTTAATTTTTCCATATGGTTCCAACATTTTGGCGGACACTCAACTATGTTTGCGGTTTAATTTTAGTTGAGTGTCTGGAAAAAACTGCATTGGTAATGGTATTATATCTCGTTGTAGATTTTGCTGAATTATTGTTAATTGTTGAATCAAAATCATCCAAAAGACACAGTAACAATGTTTCTGAGTTTTTATCAAAAAAGTTGATGTGGAAACCGCTACTTTATTGTACTTACCTATTAATAAAAATTAAAAATGTTGAATAATTATTTAGAGCTATTATTAGTAGATTATTTGTGGAAACTATAATCAATTCTCTTTTTTAATCTCATACGTATTCTAGGAAAATAATAATACAATGATATTATACACATATCTCTATATGTAATTTGATATTACCTATAACATTTAATCTCGAAATTATGTATACATGAGATAAAGGTAGGAAAATGAATATGTTGAAAACTCTCCAAATTAATCGACTGTATATATATATATATATATATATATATATATATATATATATATATATATATATATATATATATATATATATATATATATATATATATATACATATATATATATATATATATATATATATATATATATATATATATTAAAAATTTCTCACTTCACCTTATTACCTGGTCATTTATATAATAAAGATTTGGTTTGATTTTTGGTTGTTCCAGGTTCGTAAAAATACTTTATATTACTAGATTAATTCGTTTAATAGACGTTTCAGGAGTAGTACTCCCTTCCTCAGTATCTAAAATATAAATATAAAAATCTCAATAGACCATCATTGACTACACAAATATCACACGTTTAACAGCTTACCTTAGTATAGACAATAAAATAAACATAAAAATAAACACATCTAGAGTATAAAACAATATCGTCAAACAATTATTATAATATATATTTTGAAAATGATTTTCTTTATTTGTCTGGCATGTCAATGTCAAACTTGGTGATGTATTAGTTCTTTTCTTATTCTTTTCAGTTTGACTTGTTTTTAAGAAACGGTAGGTAGAATTGACTAAGTTGTTTGATGTCTTGTCTGTCGTTCACTGTGTTCTCTAAATTTGTCTGTATATGGAACATTTCGTGTATTTCTCTATGTTTCTTGTTCCTTTGTGTTGTTAGTATTTTCGTTTCTTCGTAGTTAAAATCATGATTTTCCGTTAATTTGTGTTTGTTCAGTGCCGTAGTTGCTGCTTTTGTGTATTTGTGGGCATTTATCCGGTCCTGCAATCTTTGTGATGTTTGTCCTATGTATTGTTTTACGCAATCCTTACATGGAATTGAGTAGACTACATTAGATTTTTTTGTAGTGGGTGTTGCAGTTTTTAGTTTGCTGAAAATTTGTTTTACTTGATTCTGCGGTTTGTGGATGACTTCGAGATTGTGATCTTTTAAAATATTTTTTAATTTATACGAGAAGTTCCCCATGAAAGGTATTGCGATTCTTGTTTTGTTGTCTTCTATTTTTCTTTTTGTTGTTTCTGTATTGTAAAGCTTGTGTGTTCTTTGTTTTATAAGTTATTAGTCCTTTCGGATAGTGGTTCTTATTCAACAGTTTTTTTACTTCCTGTATCATTTCTGGACGTAATTGTGGTGATGTCAGTTTCAGGGTTCGATCTATGTAACCTATAATTGTACCTTTTTTTTGTTTAATAGGGTGGTCTGATTGGTAATCGAGAATCCGATCTGTGTTTTGTTTTTTTCTATACCATTTCGTGAGAACCTTGTCATTCAGTTTCGAGATTGTCATATCTAAAAAGTTTAGCCCTTTTTGTGATTCTTCCTCTAATGTAAAATTCAACAAGGGGTGTTGATTGTTGAATTCTTGCAAAATTTTTTGTATATTACATGGTGAAGTTATCACAATGCAGTCGTCAACGTATCGGCGGTAAAAGGTGTTTTCGTATTTGATCATTATTTTTTCCTCGATATTTTCCATGACAATTTGGGCGATGACGCTTGAAATTGGGTTTCCCATTGCAACTCCCTTTATCTGTTTATAAAATTGGTTGTTGAATTGAAAATAACTATTATTAAGTATGAACCGGATCGCTTCGATAAACTCTTTTTCTGGAATCTTTGTGTGTTCTTTTAAAATGATCCATTTCTCTTTAAGTATTCGTATATATATATATATATATATATATATATATATATATATATATATATATATATATATATATATATATATATATATATATTCATATATATATATATATATATATTCATATATATATATATATATATATATATATATATATATATATATATATATATATATATATATATATATATATATATATATATATATATATATATATATATATATATATATATATATATATATATATATGTACTCTCGCTCAATAGCTAATTATACCGTAGTTCTTTCTTACTCGAACTTATAGACGAGATCACAACTGGTCATTATGTCTGTACCAGCATTAAATTCGTAAATTACTGCAGATAGGTTAGAAGATAAAATATTCTAGGTATAAAAATCCACTTGTATTCTGTTCACTTGAAATTGGCTTAGTCATCTAAAGCGGTCCTATTTTTGAGGAAATCAGACAAAATAACTTTGTTTCATTTATATTAGGATTGACTCCCATGAAATATGTAAGTTCTGGATGTCCTTCATAGGGTACAGTAGGTATTTAGAATAGCAACTGGAAAGTCCGAATTTTCATTAAAAAATATCACTTGGAGTTGTTAACCTCCACAATAAATTCATAAACTAGTTATTTATGTACCAAGTGCGATATATAGATTTTAACGCCAGATGGGCGTTAGGATCTAGTAACGCACGTGGTGCATACAAGATTTTATTTTTCATGAAAAAATTATTTTATTATAATGAAAAATAGATTTTAAAATCGGTTCATTGCTCCCATACTTTGAATTTTTCCTCTCATAGTAGGCATGTTATTTGTTGATATTTTGACGTTTGTGAATATTTTTGTCATCATATTTAGTGAATGTCATTGCTGCTTTCTTTGTGTAGTTTTATAGAAATAATAGAAATACAAATAAATTTACCAAAGAATATCATAGAAAATGCAGCCAAAGCTGCGAATAATTCATTGCCGGAGAAATCCAGAGTTGTATACGACAAGGATTATGAAGTATTTAATAAATGAAAGTTGCTCCATTTCTCCTTGTACAATGAGCGTGCGTTATGATCCATAATACCCGCTCACAACGCCCTAGGGCATAATGAGTGTATTTATAGCAACCGTATCTAAGGTAAATCAACAAATAATACACTAGTGAAAAATAAATTAAATTTCGTCTTTTATATATTCCACTAATGAACAGGACCCTTTAAAATATCATTTATCAGACCCGATCAATCTTCTAGTTATTAATCGGGGTGTTCGCCACAGCTAATTTCTTACACCCATCTCTATATGGCAGAATTCGCAGACTACAAGTGGAACCGGCTGATGGATCTGTCGGAAAATCCTACTCAAGGCCCGTCCATCGCTCCACCGCCAGAGCTAATGAGATTATTAAGAGCAAAACGGTGAGTTATCACGAGGCCCCTATCTTAACATTCCCTTGTCTACCCGCTTTCTGCGACGTAATCGTGACGTACGTCTGTTACTATAAAATTCTATATTGAAAATAAACGGAAATGAATTATCGGATGATTGCTCCTGCTCACTGACATAACACGACGTTATATTCTTG